>SEYY01022681.1:0-17082 GCA_009176605.1 Armadillidium nasatum | reverse complement strand
ATTTGCAACTCAAAGTTCAAGTAATCTTCCCTAATGTAGATAGGTCTCATAATAAATATTCAAATGTTGCAGTCTCAAATGAAAGTTCTATAAACAATGCTCGTGAAAAACAAGTTAATTATAAACTTTTTTGTAAGAATTGTGAATCTTTAGGGCATGCTACTAATCAGTGTATTTTTCCTCAGTACTGTACTTTTTGCAATCAATCTCACAGACGTGGTAGTAATTATAAATGTCGAAATTCTTCATGGAACCCTTTTGCTCCTGAAGCTAGATCTAGAATTAAAGTAATAGATTATAATTCTGCTCAGATTTCACAAAAGTGTAATCAATATCAAAATGTAAATGTTCCATTGCAAGTATCTAGTAATAAAAATCAATTTCAGAGTAGAAATGATCAAAGGAATAGGTCTTTTAGACATAATTTTTCAAAAGCTCAGTCACGAAATAAGAATGCGAATGTTAATTTTACGCAGGTTAGACAGGAACAAAGGCCTGTGATGCACTCTCTTTCACCTTCTCATTTGAGTAGAGAAAATGAAATTTCAAATAATGTTGTTGAATGTAATGATGTAAATGTTATAAATGTCGAAGCTAGACATGATGTTAATGCATCTCATTCAAATTATTCTCCATGTCAAAGTTCATACTTGAAAAGTAGTTCAAGTAATTCTTATAATAAATATCATAATTTTAAGTTTAGAAATGAAAATTGTAGTTCTTCTTTTTACAAGTAGGAATAATAAAGGTCAAACTTATGGTAAAGATTATAGTAATAAGAAGGTGTCTTTTAATGCTTTTAATGATCATTCTTTTAATAATTCTTCTCAGGCTCCTGTGTATACACAGACAAAACAGACAAATATGAATTATTCTCATTATAGATATGGATATGGAAATAATGCAAATTTTCAGTAGGGCAGAAGAGGTCGTTATTCTTGCCTCAGATTTCTTCTGATCCGTCTCCAGAGGCTTTTTCTATTAATAATTATGTAGATGTTTATGAAGGTAAGGTGTTGTCGATGAATGACGAAAGTTCATTTAGTACTCAAACAATTGGTAAGTGTTTCAGTGTTGAAGTCAAATTGACTTGTAAAAATAATTTTATACATCCATTACTTGCACTCATTGATAGTGGTAGTACAATTTCTCTTTTACGTAAGAAAGTTTACGATTATCTTAATTCTAATTATTATATTCCGCTTTTACAAAGTGATTTGAAATTACGTTCAATTACTGGAAACGAACTTATCTCTTATGGAAAAATAAATATAGGAATGATGTTAGGAGATAGTCTTTTTAATATATCACTCGTTGTTGTGGATGATAGATGTACATTCAATAGTCAAATGCTAATAGGTACAGATATTTTGTCTTCGTTGCCTATTTCTCTCAATTTTAACTCAAACTCGTTAACTTTAAAAAGGGATAAAGTAATTATTAATCTTCCTTTACATGTGAATACTCATTTGAATTCAAATATTTGTTCTCAAAATATGTCAAATAATCATTTAAATATATCTCAAAATGCTCAAAATAATTCTCTTTTATCTCATTTTGATCATAATTATTCAACTCCAGATCATGTTAGTGAAGATATTTTGTCAAATAGTCATGATGAAAATCAATGCTTAGTTGGAAGTGTTTACATAGATGATAAATTTCAGTATAGAATGTATTCAGATGAATCATGTATACTTGAACCATATTCAGTATATGTTTTATCTGTTAGGGTAGAATCTAAAGCGAAAACATGTCCTCCTGATGATTTATTTATAGTTTCTGAAAAGAATTCTTTTTCAAGTATTTTGTTTGCCAATACTTTAAGTAAAACGAAAGATAATTTAGCTTTAGTTCAATGTGTCAATATGAGTAATAATAGTTTTACTTTAGATAAAAATGTTCTCTTATGTAACGCGCATCCTTTAAATTATAAGGTAGAAGTTTCTACAGATATAGATGCTGTAACATGTTCAGAAGGTTTATCTGATAGTCAATTGAAAGATGTTTATAGAGAAATTCTTCTTTCGAAATCTGCGAAAGAATTTGATTTTGTAGTTTTACAGGATGAAAACCAGTTGGATAATATTTTAGATTTCTTAGTTAAGCATAAAAATGCCATAGCTTTGTCAGATGATAGAGTAGGTTTGTGTAAGTTGAATAAGTTCAAATTAGAATTAACTTCCAGATGCTCCCAGAGTTATTTACACTCCTAACTATAAGTTACCGCATAAATATCAAGAAGATATCAATAATTGGGTAAATGATTGTCTTTCTAAAAATTATATAGAAAGTTCAACTAGTCCTCATTCCTCTCCAATGTTAGTAATACCAAAGAAAGATGGTAAACAATCGAGAATAGTGTTAGACTTCAGACATCTGAATAGGTTTACGCTTCCGGAGAGATTCCCGTTAAATAACATTCACGAAATATTTTCAAAACTAGGTGAAGCCAAAGTGTTCTCTACCTTAGATCTTTTGTCAGGTTTTTATCATATTGAAGTCGAGGAAGATAGTCGTAAGTATATGGCTTTTTCGACACATAGAGGTCATTATCAACCTGTACGAATGCAGATGGGTCTTAAAAATGCTCCGAGTTGTTTTTCTCGTACAATGGAATTAGCGCTTTCAAGTGTTTTAGGTATAGGTGCTCTCTTATATCTAGATGATATTATTGTTTATTCTAAGGATATCGAATCTCATTATAAAAATTTAAGTTCTGTTTTTAATTGTCTCATAAAGTCTAATCTCAAAGTCAAGTTAGAAAAGGCTAATTTTTTTAAACGCTCATTAGTTTTTTTAGGTTTTCAAGTAGGAGAATATGGAATTTCTGCCGACCCCACGAAGCTCACAGTATTAAAATCTTTTTCTCAACCGACTGATGTTAATTCAGCACGTTCATTTATTGGTTTTGTGTCATATTTTAGGCATTTAGTCCCTAATTTTAGTGTAATCGCAAGTCCAATTACCTCTCTTTTTAAGAAAAATGTTGAATTTATTTGGGGTTTAGAGCAACAAAATGCTTTTAATACTCTTAAAGAAAAGTTATTAGTGGAACCTTTATTAAAATTTCCGGATTATTCAAAGGAATTTATTGTGTCTACAGATGCTAGTGGAATAGGTTTAGGATGTTGTTTATCTCAATTAGATAGTAATGGTAAGGAGAAACCGCTTTCTTTTGCATCTCGCATGTTGAGTAAAGCTGAAAGAAATTACTCTACGATAGAAAGGGAAGCTCTTGCAGTCACATGGGCTTTATCAAAGTTTCGTACAACTATTTTTGGTTATCCTTTAACGATTAAAGTAGATCAATTACCATTAGTTCAGATATTTAAAAGTAAAGATTTAAATAATAAGCTAGCTAGATGGGCTATGAAAGTGAATTCTTTTAATCCTAATTTTGTTTACATTCCAGGTAAATCAAATATTATTCCTGATTATTTATCTAGAAACCCTCCCCGTAGATATTAATTCTATTCAATCTTTTAAGGTAGATTTATCAGATAGGAAGTTATACACGCTCGATGAAAATACAATTCGAGAAAAGCAAAGTAAGTGTTCTCGTCTCTCTCCTCTTATTGATAATATTCGTAATACTGGTTATGTATATAACTATCCATATGCTCTTGTTCATGGTATTCTTTATTTTGTAACGAAGGATATGCAGTATCTTTTAGAGGTACCAGATAGCTTAATTTATACTGTTTTAACTTTAAATCATTCTACTTTAGGTTCGGGTCATATGAGTTCGCTTAGAACAGAGAAACGTATCCGGGAACGTTATAGATTTCCTAATCTTTCTAAATTAGTTGAATTATTTTGTAAGGAATGTACTTCTTGTCTTTCTGTTAAAGGAAATATTCCTAAACATGCTAAAATATATTCTTATCCACTTCCTTATACTCCGTGGTCCAGGAGTGCATACCGACGTATTAGGTCCCTTACGTACTTGTACTGCTACAGGTGCTAAGTATATTCTCATTTTCAAAGATTCGTTAACAAGATATGTTGAAATTTGTCCAATCCCATCTCGTAATGGTATTCATATTGCTAACGCTCTTTTTCACAGAATAATTGTTAATCATACCACTCCTGATGTTCTTTTATCAGATAGAGCTGGTGAATACACTTCTGATTTCTTCAAACAAATTTGTAAAATTTGGAAAATTAATAAGGTTGAAATTACTGTTAGAACGCCTATTGCAAATGCCTTAAGTGAAAGAGACAACCTTAAGATAGAGAATTTCCTTCGTCATTTCGTCAATAAACAAGGAAATGATTGGGGAAAATATTTGCCTTTTGCTCAACTATCTTTAAATACCACTTATAATCAAAGTTTAGGGGATTCTCCACATTATATTTTACATTGTTACAATAAACGTCTTCCTTATGATATTAGTAATTATATTTCTCCATTTTCAGATTTTAATGATGAGTTTATTCCTACTCATAAAGATGCTCAAGATTTAGTTGTTCGAAGCAATTTAATTAAGGAAATTGCTAGGGAAAAATTAAGTTTAGAAACTAAAAAATTTGTAGATAGACAGCATAAAATTGCTAGTAATAGAGAAATTAATGTTGGGGACAGAGTATATATTCTTGCGGTTAAACCACCTAATATTCCAAGTAAGTTATTTAAACGTTGGCAAGGTCCCATACAGAGTTACCGGTAGTCTAGGACGTAATAGGTTCATTTTGCAATGTTTGAAAACAAGTAAGGAATTTGCTGTTCATAGTGATAATTGCAAGATAGTTTCTGAACCTATTTTGAATACAAACAATGTCGGTAATACTTCAAAAAGTAATCATAGTCAAAGTAATTTTAGTCAAGGTAATTCTAATTATAATCAAAGTAATAAGTTTAATCGAAAGGTTCATTTTAAAACTTCAGATGATTCTGATGGTGTTCATAAATTTCAGAGGTATGTTATTCCGCAACGTCGTGATAATTTTATTTTACCTCATAATTATTCTAAAAATAGAATTGCGATCTCAGAGTACTTTTATGAAGAATAAAGGTGTGAGTAATAGTAATTATAATTCTTTAAATGGTCAAAGGTAATAACCATACTTATTCTAAATCTCAGTATAATGATCCTGTTAAATCTAGTTCATCAAATAGTTTTCATGGGTTTTCAGATAATGAAAATGATACCTCTTTTTCAGGATTCTCTTGATCAGTCTGGTGGTAATGATACTTTTAATAGAAGTAAGTCTTTGCCAAATATAAATAATTATAGGCGTAATAATTATTCTTATAAAACATCCAATGATGGTAATTATGTTCCCTACCAGCATTTTAAAGGTCCTAATGATAATTCTCCAATGTTTTTACGTTCACATAAAAAGGTTAATAAATTTAATAGCACGCCAGTTTTAAATTATTCAGGTGAATATTCTGTACCAAATCAAACTTTTGGTAAAGATAATGATTGGTAAGTTTGGTTTTGGTATTATTGATGGATATGACTATTGTTTTGAATTTAGAGTTAATATGTGGAGTGATGTATATTCTTTCATCAATTGTTGTTTTTGTTTTCTTTACTTTTGTACAGTTAATTGTTTCCTTTTGGAAATTGATCTTGTAATATTATTGTATATTGTATTAGTATATGTTCAAGAATTTTTTTTAAGGGGAAGGTATCTTTCGAACTATAGTTCAGTTCTCTAAAATAAAAATAATATAAATTTTAATTTATATTTATTATTATTATTATTATTATTATTATTATTATTATTATTCATAATGTAATATGTTTGTAAAAATTACGCAAGCAAATTGCTAGAAGGTAATTTTAAACGTGTGAGGCTAGCAGTCTGTATTACGCATTCGTTGTGTTAGGTTGTCTGTGCTTACATATTAATATATTTATTTATTTATATTATTTAATTAATTATATTTTATTTTTTTCAGCCCACAGTTAATCTTTAGTTATTCTTTTGTTATTCTTTAGTTATAAAACAATTTTAGAGTTATTAAGTCATTACTTAATAATTACTTTTATTTATATTCAAATAATTTATGCTCGCAGATTATACTGCATTATTTATATATATCCTGACGATACTGTGTTATCAGAGAGTAATTATTTTGCTTTAAGTTCATTGTGACGATCACGGCTATATCTATAAATATATATATATATATCTATATAATATCTTTAGTGGCTACAATATCTTAACATTTTATAATTCTTTTTATATAACGTTTCTTATGTAAAAGTGAAATATTGTGACAATTAACTTGTAAGGAAATTTACTTAATAAAGATTTATTTTGACAAGAAAGTTGTTTCCTCTCATCGAATCTGCAATCTTTGAACAATCGTAATTTGTGAAAGGTATTCGCAAAGAAACGAAAGAAAGGAAGAAAAAACCCTTTTCAATATATATATATATATATATATATATATATATATATATATATATATATATATATATATATATATATATATATATATATATATATATATATATATATATATATTATTTATTTGCCTCAACTGAGAAGTAGAATACCTCCTGAAAGAATTATAAAAAAGAAGTAGAATTCCTCCTGGAAGAAATTAAATAAATAAGTAGGAGAAGTTGAATACCTCCTGAAAAAACGAGTAAACAGGAGAAGAAGAGTTACTCCTGGAAGAGTAAATAAATAACAGAAGTCGAATTCATCCTGAGAGAGAGAGGAAAGCAAATAAACAGAAGAAGTAGAATTCTCCTGAAAGAGAGTATTTGAACAAGTAAAGCAGTTGACTTCCTTAAACGAGACTGTAATATTAGAGTTATTATTTCCCATACTGAAGTTATTTTTTAAAAGTAAATTAATAAGAATAATTATTTTATATTAACAAATATTTCTATCACCCCTAGACATTTTTAAGAGTTTATTAAGAATTCCGGCTGTCATAACAGACTTCTGTCTACAAAGGGCTACATCTTGTGACTATATATATATATATATATATATATATATATATATATATATATATATATATATATATATATATATATATATATATATATATATATATATATATATATATATATATATATATATATATATATATATATATATATATATATATATATATATATATATTTATATATTAGCTTTTGTCGAGTGAGGATGTGCTGTTTGTGCTCTCTTTCTTATTGGGATTTTTATTTTATTTATTATTTTATCATGCGTTTGTGTTAAGTGAAAAGGTGTATGTGTTTTTTTTTATTCTCCATTTTTCCCTGATTTCCCTTTTTTAATTTCAGTATTTTAACCAAATAATGCTTCATAAAACTTATTAAATTTTAATACTTGGATCATCGGCATTTTTGAAGATTAGTTTTTTAAGTTTTAACTTCTTAGTTTTTTTTAACTTAATTCTGTTTTATTATTAGTTAATTTTATTCTCCAAGAGCAAAACTTATTTGGCGCTTGATACATTTTGAGTATTTAACTTGAAAATTTTTTAAAACTAATATAAGTTTCAAGTTTTTAATTTTAAATTCTTTTAGCCGATTTAAAATTTAAATTCCTAATGTAATGTTAAATAAGTTTTACTTTTCTTTGTTTGCTTCTTTGTTTGTCGGTCTGTCTGCATAATTGTTTGTTTGGTTGTTTGTTTGTTCGTTTTTTTATTTGTTTGCATGTTTGGTCATTCGTTTATTTGCCTATCTTCTTTTTTATTTATCTGATTTAATCGTAATTATGTGTGTAGAATGGCAGGTGTGTGTGCAGGCGTGGGTTCTCTATACACTTCACCAACGTCCATGGCTTTCAAATCTTTTGCTTTTGTCTTAGCCCCAGGTATCTGCGAATTCTTCCTCTAACTTTTTTAATATATTCAACTATAACTTATTTCATAATTTCCGTTCTAAAGGTGGAGTTTGTGCCTTCATGAACACTAACACTCCGGTAACTCGTCTTGTGAATCTTGAATCTCCTAACTTCGATGTCTTGTGGCTTAAAATCTTTCTACCTACCACCACAATAATCTTGTGTTTCAGCTAATGTTCTCCCAATAGAACAGATTTCTGTACCACTTTTGAGTACCTAACTACCTTTCACGAGACAGGTATATTATCAAATTCAAATACTAAGGTTTTATATTTAGAGGATTTCAGTGTACACAACACTGAATGATTTGGTTCCTCTCATACTTATACAGGAGAGGAGGAATTATAATCATTCAGCATTCTCAACGATATGAAGAAACTGTCGAAAGAACTAGTACATTCCGGACCGTCCTAACTAATTCTTAAACACTCTTGACTTATGATTCGCTACTAGTCCTTATCTCTATAAATACACAGTCTTCGCACCTACTGGTAACTCTGACTACAATCTAATTAATCTTAATTTTCATGCTTTCTCTCCAACTGCTCCACCCTGCCCTAAGAGCATCTTCTGGCACTTTTATCGGGATGAATGGAGGGGGGAGTCTTCTATTCTAACTTTACTTGGATGGATTGCTTTGTTTCGGAAGACGCTTTGGTTTCTGCCGATAAGGTGGGGGCCGTAATCGTTGATGAAATGAGCAGGTTCATTCCTTCTACGTCTAAATCTTTCTCTCCTCAAAATCCATGGTTCGATCGCGCTTGCTCTCGTGCCATTCAGGCTAGAGACATCGAGTGTCAAGAGAGGAAAAATTCTCCTTCTCCTACCATTCTCGCTAATTTTCATTCAGCTCGGAATCGTTGCAGGGATTTTCTTTGAGAGGCAAAGTAGGCTTTTACTGAAAAAAAGGTGTGCTGAGCTAGTTATTTCTCCAACTGACAAATCTTTCTGACCTCTTGCCATAAACTTCTCTAACAGCTTCTGTAAATCCTCCTTTCCCCCTCTTATTCGCTCTGATGGTTTTGTTGTAACACTCCAATTGAAATCGTTCCCCTCTAATTACTCCCTGGACGGCTCCAGAAATCCTGTTGACAATTCTCATCCCAGATATTCCATGCCTTTACCTGTGATTATATTTGATGAACGTTAGGAAGGCAAGCGACCCAGATGGAATTCCTCCCAGAGTTTTAAGGGAGTTTGCCTTTGAGCTACCTTCTTCTTTCGTTCAATAATTTCCCATGGATCAGTACTTAAACTTTCCTTCAATATTGGAAGCGCTCATTTGTCCAACCTATTCCGAAGAAAGATAGCCGCTCTGATTCTTCTAACTACCACATTATAAATTTCATTTATATTCTGTCTAAGATCTTCGAAACCATTCTCAACTCTTATTTCTTGGATCATCTGAAATCTCATTCCCTTTTTCCTAATCATCAGTATGGCATTCGACGTTCGAGGTCTAATGGTGAATAGTTTCCCCATCTCACAGATTCATAGTTTTCTGCCCTTAGGGACCATGGGAAGACTTGTGTGGTAGCCCTTGACATATCTAAGTCATTTCACATATCTTTCATTCTAATCGCTCCAATTCGGCTGCTGATGATGGGGTGACTTCATCTACCTTTTGTGTCAATAGTGGTGTTCCTCAAGGTTTTGTCATGTCTCCTACTCTATTCTTACTTTTCATAAATGATCTTCTCAGTTGTTCGTCTAACCTTATCTATTCATATGCTGCTGACTCGACCTTCTATTCTTAAACTCATTTTAAATCTGCTCCTTCCTTTCAATCTAGAGTTGCCTCTAGTCTTCATCTTTCCGAAACCATTCTTGCAGATCTGGATAGAATTTCCCAGTAGGGTCGTCTCAACCTTGTGAAATTCAATTTTTTAAAAACCCACCTTCTAGAAATTTCACTTTCAAAGACATCGTGTAACTTTCCTATTTATTTCGGTCGGTCTCCCGTCTCTCCTGTTGACAATATAAGTAAAAAATTGTCTTGCAAATCACACATCACAATGGTTGCCAGGGTGCTCTCAAAGAAGCTGGAAGTTATGTTTAGGCTGCGAGAATTTTTTTTCTCAGTTACTCCAATGAAACAAGGACCTCATCCTCCCTTGTATGGAGTACTGCCTTCATATTTGAGGTGACTCAGGTTTTACTCGTCTTTTGGATAAGGTTGAGTCAAAAGCTAAAAGACTAATGAACTTTTCCGCTCTTACTAATTCTTGACCATTTAACTTTGCAACGTGACGTTGGTGCCATACCTCTTTTCTTTAGGTACTAGAGCGGCAAATGAACGAGGGATATGTAAACTCGTATACATCAACTTTACGACGTCCTCGTAGCACAAAGGGTGCATTATCTGTGCATAAAATTTGCGTAGACATAGGCAATTCCAGCGCAGTCCACTGTGGTTCCTCTTTCCTTTCAGACACTTTTATTTTGTGGAATTCTCCCCTGCTTGTTTTTCCTGCTAAATTTAATCTCCATTACTTTAAATCCCACGTCTGTTCTCAACTTCGAAATTTGAGATTGTTATATTTTTTTATTATTGTTCTAACACTCCCTCCTTGAACAGGCCTCTTCTCGTTTTCGGTGGTGATGATGTGTTAATATTTTTTTTTTTTTACACATCACCACCACTCACGGGCAAAGCCCTTTTCAAGGAGGGGGTGTTAAAAGAGTAAAAATAAAGGTAAAAGAGCACAAAATCCAGAACATAAAAACCACCCAACAGTACCCACCTAATGCAAATTTCTTAGGTGAGCGCAGACGCGGGCTTTAAAGAAATTGAGATTAAATTAGGAGGGAAATACGGAAGATGAAAGGGAGTATATATATATATATATATATATATATATATATATATATATATATATATATATATATATATATATATATATTATATATATATATATATATTATATATATATATAATATATATAATATATATATATATATATATATATATATATATATATATATATATATATATATATATATATATATATATATATATATATATATATATATATATATATATATATATATATATATATAATGTATTGAAACGAAACACCATTCCTTAAACTTACATCTGGAGATACTAAAAACGAGCGTGATTGGTAGATTCAAAAGGGATGAGGGCAGATGAGAGAGGCAGACGTGAGATTAGTAAGGCTATAAGAGAAAGCCAAAGAGGGTGCCTTGAGAACACATCTCTCTAAAACAAAGCAAATAAAGCTTGATATAAAGGGAATGAAGTGGGTTTGTAGTGCTTTGAATTCAAAACTTAGGTAGTAAGTGCTCTGTAAACGGTAAAATTTATGATTATTAACCTTGCCTAAGTCCTGTAGTAGTGAAGATAGAATAATAATTAAGGTGATAAAATTTTGACTGTGCTGTACTATTAGGCTTAAGAAATAAACATAATAAGTGAGCAAAGCTATTCTTAACCCTATATTTCTTAATAAACCGTGCAATTGCAAGGCAGTTGCAAATTCTGATGACCATTAAGAGCGATGTTTTTGCAACATTGCTACATTGCAAATTAAATTGACAGTGATTTTTTTTTAGCCACATAAGAGCAAAAAGAAGGTGAATATCAAACAAACAGACAATTCAAGAAAATAGAGGGAATTGGAATATTAGGGAAAGGTCAAGAGAAGACAGTTACAAAATGCGACGCATTAGAAAAACTTCCCCAAAAGCAAGGTCCACTAGGGGAAAGGGGAAAAGAAATCTACTCAAAGATTCCGATACAACCAACAGAGAGGAAGTTTCCTCTCCAACGCCAAGCGACAACGATTCTTTTAGAGAGAGGGAGGAGAATTCTCAATCCCCCGAGCAACAACTTCAAGAAGCAGAAACAGAAGAAGAGAATCCCCCAACTCCCCCAATCCTCCTCCACGAAGGCAGTCAACCCACCAACGGCCGTTATATGCGAGCGACTTGCCGCGATTTGAGGAAACTGACGCAATCAGCTGGGTAAATACCATAAACAACATATTTAAATTATATTCCGTTAATGACCCTATAAAGAAGGTTAAATTATTATCTACAATATTACACACTACCCTAATTGCTAAGTTGAGATTCTCTTTAAGCAACAACTGTTACAGCAGCGATTTGTTACAGGACATAGAAGACACGTATGCACCATGCCTAAGAGAAAGTGTACGCTCTGTTTTCAAACATGGGCTAAAACCAGGCGAAAGACTTTCCGAATATTTGGAGAGAGTTAAAAATGCATTAGGAAACTCCAATTATTCATTGCTTGTGAACAACGACGCAAAGTTCATGAGAGAACTATTTTTAACAGAAATGCCAATCCCCATTCAAATTTCGTTGCAAACTATGGTAGAGAGTGCCTCAATAGAAGAAATTGTGAGAATCGCAGACAACATGTATAGAATGTTTTCTACTCTCGAAGGAACACAAAACCCATTCCCCCACGGGAACAAGGGATTGGGGCAAGCCTTCTCCTTGCGAGAAGGCTTGATGCGCGTGACTGCCAAATCCAATGAACGAGAAGAGGAAGACCGTGACTGTTTAAGAGAATTAATAAAGAGTCATTCTGAGATTTTAAAACAAATTAAGGATCTTTCAAGTAACGTGAATTTCATAGCAGAAAAATTATATAGCGATCGCTATGAAAAGGAAAATCCGAGAGACTACGGGGAATCTACAAGACGTGGCAGAAGCGCGAGCGCAAGAAGAAATACCATCACTGGAAGAAATCACACTGGCTACCAAAGAGATACAGATCTTTGTATGTATCATCAACAGTTCGGATATAAAAGTTATAAATGTGAATTCGGACACTGTGCCATAGCACCTCTCTTAAAGAAGGAAAATAAACCAATGAGAACTGGTAACTACTCTGCTAAAGCTGACAATCCGGGAAACGATTGAAAACTACAACGTAAACAGAAGCTGACAGTAAGGTTTGCGAGTGTCGTTAGAGTAAAAATTGTAAGCGAGACTTCCACTAGTCATTACGTGGAAAAATTTAACATAAACGAGAACAGGAATAAATTGGTAGATTACGAGTCCTTCAAAAATATTAATAATAATGATAAATATAGTGATAATAATAATAATAATAATAATAATAATAATAATAATAATAATAATAATAATAATAATAATAATAATAATAATATAATAATAATAATAATAATAATAATAATAATAATAATAATAATAATAATAATAATAATAATAATAATGATGATAATGATAATGATGATAATAATAATAATTATAATAATAAAAATAATAATAGTGAGAATATTAATAATAATAATGATAATAATAAAACAATTAATAGTGATAATAATAGTAATAATTTTAATAAAAATAATAATAATAATAATTATAATAATAAAAATAATAATAATGAGGAAGATAATAATAGTGAATACACAGAATGTGTTTATTTTAATCTAGGAATGCTAAAGGAATTACAGGTAAATAATAATAAAAATTTTATAAGTGACGTGCATAGAACAGATCCAGATGTAATTGAAAGGGCAGAAGCCAAGCTCATATTGGGAGTAGAAGCAAGCATAAAAAAAATAAGAAATGACGCGGAAGGGTTGAGGAATAAAGCAAGGGATCCTCTTTATAAGGTAGAAGATAAAGTAACAGATAGGCTATTCGTAATTGACTGTGGTGCAATTGCAAGCGTGATACCTGCAAGTACAAAGGAGAGAATGAGTGAAGTAGTGGGAAACTTAATTGCTGCAAACGAGACGCCTGTGGAGGTGTATGGCAGTGAGACGGTGAACATGGACATTGGCATGAGGCGCCTTTATAAGGTAGAGGTGTTGAAGGCAAATGTGCCAACGGAAATTTTAGGTTTAGATTTTTTATGTAGTAACAACTTTATATTAAATTTTAAGTAAGGCATTTTAATTGACGCTGAAAAAATTTTAGTATTAAGCTAATTGGTAACTATCGTAGTAATAATGAAAATTTCGACTGTAAGTTTCCTGAATATACTCTCAAACTATCTTGTAATTTGCCAACTAGCCCTATTATCTCTCTTGTCCAGCTTATTAATGCTTTTTAAACAATTATTTGAAAACCCTTATTTAAAAATAAACTCGAAACTAAAAATGGAGCAAATGAATGAATGTGCAAAATTTGGCAACAGTGGAAATGCGAGTAAAAGGATGAATGGAAGTAGTGACGTCGCGACGGGTAGAGACTGGCGGGCAGCCGTAGAAAGTCCTTTACCTGAAAGGGTAGAGCAAGAGATTAAAAGTAACTTTCCATACCAAATTAAGGTAAAAGGGGGCCCATCAATATTAAGGCGCGGAGGCTCCCTGCTAGTCTATACAATAAAACAAAAGCGGAGCTGCAAAAAATTGCTGGAAGCCGGAGTAATAAGTAGAAGCAACAGCGACTAGGGCTTCCCCATTAATGTCTTAAGAAAGGATGAGACAGAGGTGAGAGTAGTTGCAGACTTGAGGCAGCTAAATGCAATATCAATTAGAGATTGCTACGCACTCCCAAACGTTGGAGATGTAGCCAATATAATTGCAAAATGCAAAATTTTTACCAAGCTATACTTAACAAAGGTCTTTTATAATCTTCCATTGCAGGAAAACAGTAAGAAGTACTTCACAAAAATACTCCTTTCGGTAGTTTTAGCTACAACACAATCATCGAGGGCAATTGCAATTCAACGGGTGCATTTCTCAGATTTATGCACATATTGCTGGCTGACCTTTCACATGTGTTTGTTTATATAGATTACATATTAATTGCTACCGAAGGGGAAGAAGAGCATAAACGAATATTAGAGAAAGTGTTAGAACGATTTTCTTACTGCAAAATTTATTTAAATGGATCAAAAAGCATGATTGGTGAAAAACAGTTAACTTTCCTGGGATACGACATTTCCAGCGGGGGCTTGAAACCGAATACTGAGAGAGTAGAGGTTATTAAGAGGATTTCAAAACCTAAGACCATTAAGCAACTCCGATCATTTCATGGGGCGCTTAACTTTTTCCGTTTTTGCATTCCGAATTTAGCTCACATTCTAGAACCACTGACGCGTGAGTTGAAAGGAAAACCTTTCAGTTCAAGGAAAATAAAGTGGAATCGCTATTCAGAATTAGCATTTGAAGGAGCAAAGTCAGCGTTGCAAGACGCAATTGAGCAAGGGTACCCTGAAAGAGATACTCCTCTAATTATATACACAAATGCAAGCGATGTAGCTACTGCAGGGGCCATTTTTCTAGAAAATGAAGAGAGAAAACCGTTGGGATTTTATAGTGCGGTTTTAAAGCCGTGTGAGAGGTCTTATGAGGTGTTTAGCAAAGAGCTCCTTGCAATAAAAAAGACAATGAATAAATTCTCACACCTCTTGATAGGAAGAAAGGTGAAGATACTGACGGATAGCTTGTCGGTGAAGCAGTCCTTCAGAAAAAAGACAGACTCGCCTGCGTTAAACACTCGGGAAAGCGATGTTTAGCTTTTATCTCCGAATTTGACGTAGAGTTAGAGCATATAAAAGGATCGGAAAACGTGATAGCCGATTACCTATCCAGGTATTTAGAAAATCCTGTCAATGCTAAGGAAGCAAAAGAGGCAGATACAATTTATGCAATCAGAATTACGAGCTCCGAAAAAATTCCGACGCATACTACAAGAAGGGAGGGGCTTAGAGCAGCCATTCTAGATGAGGCGGAGAGTAGTAAATTAAATGCCCAAAAGACTGGTTGCATTGCTGAGGTAGTAACTGAAACTTCGGAATCCACAAGAAGGCAGAGGACAAGATCGAGCCTCTCAAACTTTGAAGGTGCTGAAACTAAAATGAAGACTGCTGCATTTGGAGAAATGTTTAAAATAAGTTCTGCAGATTCTTTAAATAAATTCAGAAGAGAAATAAACTACGAAGAGTAAAAGGAGGCGCAGGAGGAAGATGAAGGACTAAAAAATATATTACAGGTGAAGAAGCAACTGCATTAAATCTAGCGAAAAGAAAGTTTTGGTATAAAGATATCGAAATAGAGCTTTATGTAGATATATCGTTGGGTTATTATCGAGTGTATGTACCTGAAAAGTGAGTAAAAGAAGTGATTGAGTATTGCCATGGAAGGGGGCACCTAGGGGTTCAAAGAACGGTGAAAAGCTTGAAATTAGAATTCGTGTTTAAAAATATGAATGCAAAAGTGAAAGAGTTTGTGAGAACGTGTGATCCTTGTTAAAGGGTAAAGCTCATTAAGAACATTAACCCAGAATATAAGAAGTTTCAGGAAGTTTCCGAGAAATTTGAAATAGCTCATGTTGACATCCTTATGATGCCGGAATGCAGGGGGTATAAATATTTATTAACCTTTTAGACAGGTACTCCAGGTACATATGGGCTTTTCCTCTGAAAAACGTAGAAAAAGAGACTATAGATGATACTATGGTACGGGAAATATTCCCCGTAGGAGGAGTGATGAAGATGCTTATAAGTGATAGAGGGCCTCAGTTTACTTCAGGGCTTTTCCAAGGTGTGTGCAAAATATTAGGAATAAAGCATGTAACGTGGAGCAGCTATTCACCAGAGAGTAATGGGGCCTTGGAGGTTTACCATAAGACACTGTTGAGTTGTCTAAGGACGATGCTTGCGGAAGTATCTACGTATAAACAGAAGTGGATTGATCTCCTACCTTTTGCACTATTTTGTTTGAGAACTGCTCCCATAGAAGATAGCTGAATTACAGCATCCATGCTGATGTTTGGCAAAACCGGCTGATACCAGGTGCTTTGCTTGAAAGCAAAATTAGCAAACCTTATATGAATTATAGAACTTACGCTGAAAAACTAACATACCTCCTCTCGAAGCCCCTAGCATTGAGACCTACCCTTAAAAACAAGAAAATATTTATGCCGAAGGATCTAAAAGATGCAAAGTATGTGCTTGTAAGAAACAGGCAGTACAATCTGGGGAAGATAGAACCCCGCTACTCGGGTCCATATAAAGTTATAAAATTCACCAACAATACTGTATATATTGAAAAGAATGGAAGAACGGAGGTGGAAAACCTAAGGGATATGAAGGCTTATTACCATATAGATCCTTAAATAGAATTGATTGCTTTTAGAATGAGGAAGCAGTAATAATATTTATATTTCAGGAACAAAAATAGTATTAAAACAAATTAGTTTCGTATGTAATTAGTGTTACTATTCAGATATTAGACAGTTAATACTAAGATTGTTTTCTCTTATCCTCGAACTTTGGCAATT
>SEYY01022680.1:27500-40000 GCA_009176605.1 Armadillidium nasatum | reverse complement strand
AATAAATATAAAGAGACCTAAGGATATTCATGCATAGTAAAAACCTTATTTGCATCCATTAACTCTCTCTTAGAAGCCCCCAACATCAGAATAAAATTCTGAAGAGGACATATTCATTACATAAGTAAGCTACGACAGACTTTCATATTGAAATAACTATGTAAATACATATAAAACGAAATTTATAGCAATAAATAAAAATTGGGTTGTTAATGTAGTTATATCGATATTAGGGAACTGGATAAGGCAGTTTATAATCAGCAGAGCCTAACCGATAAAAGGAAAAAAATGTTTCTGAAATTAGTTTTTTTTTAAGGAAGTTTCGAATAGGTTATTGGTTGCACTTTAGATACGTCACAATATTTCAAGTTTCATAAAAACGAAATTATTAATTGTACTTTTGATGGGTTCTCTCAATATATATTATTAATATATATATATATATATATATATATATATATATATATATATATATATATATATATATATATATATATATATATATATATATATATATATATATATATATATATAATATATATATATATATAAAATCAAAATCCTCCTCCAGGAAGGGTTATTAGCCCTGTCAGTAGGTTCATTCAAGGATGAACCAAGGGTTTCACGGGCCAACGGCAAACATCCGATGACTGGCTAGGTTTATCACGGATGCCGACTTTGATCCCACATGCAGTAAGAATTCCGCAGATGTACTTATTAGGCATAAGTGGGCGAGGCTAAGTGCAAGAGAGAACTGCACAAATTTGTCTACTACGACCAGGTCTCGAACCCTGGACCTCTCGCTTGCCAAACGAGTGCTCGATCGTCTGAGGTCTGAGCTACGGAGCGGCTCATATATACAGTATATAATATATATATATATATATATATATATATATATATATATATATATATATATATATATATATATATATATATATATATATATATATATATATATATATATATATTATGAACTTTGGTGGGATAAGGCTTTTGAACTGCTAAGCTCCACTGAAGTCGTAAAAAAAACGCCATATTAAGAGCCGACATACCGCAATACAGACTTTTGAAAGTGGGTTATTTATAAGAAGTTCTAAAAATAGATAAATGAAGTGTGTCGCATATTTTGCCAGTAGAATACGTGTTTTTTCTGAGCATTGTCTTAGTCAAATTTGAAGTCAGAGAGTAGGAAAGAAAATGAGTGAGACTGTATGGAAAGGCGAGTCTTACGAGCTCTTCTCAAAGGATCAGGTATACGACTAAAAATATTTCCTCAAAGGAGGAGGTTTAAGATTAGAGAGCCCTCATCAAAGGAGGAGGTATGCGACTAGAGAGTTCTCCTCAAAGGAAGGGGTATGCAATTAAAGATCTTTTGTCAAAGGAGGAGCATACAACTAAAGATCTTTCGTCAAATGAGGAGGCATACGACTAGAGATCTCTCCTCAAAGGAAGAGACATACAACTAAAGATATTTCCTCAAAGGAGGGGGTATACGACTATGGAAAACTCCTCAAAGAAGGTATAAGACTAGAGAGTATATATATATAATATATATATATATATATATATATATATTATATATATATATATATATATATATATATATATATATATATATATATATATATATATATATATATATATATATATATATATATATATATATATATATATATATATATATATATATATATATATATATATATATATATATATATATATATATATATATATATATATATATATATATATATATATATATATATATATATATATATATATATATATATATATATATATATATATATATATATATATATATATAATATTCAGCTCAAAGTCATAAGTCATTACAGCCAAATGTATACATACATAAAAAAAAAGAGTAACTTCATTTCATAATTGAACGAGTTAAATGGGAAGTTATCTTTAAAATTAAAAAGTTGCTCCTCCTCTTTTGGGATTTTTTTTTTTTTTTTTTTTTTTTTTTTTTTTTTTTTTTTTAAATAAAAATATATTTTTTCTTTTTTTTTTTTTTTTTTTTTTTTTTTTTTTTTTTGAAATTAAATATTTCCTTTTCTCAAAAATATTAAAAATAAAAAATAAAAAAAAACGAATTACATGTATTTAAATTTAAAATTAAATTAATATAAACTAAAAATGTTTAAAATTATTTTTTTATTTAAAAAATTAACTCTTATCTTTTATTATATTCATAGAAGGAAAAAAATTGATAATTTATTTATATATATATATATATATATATATATATATATATATATATTATATATATATATATATATATATATATTATATATATATATATATATATATATATATATATATATATATATATATATATATATATATATATATATATATATATATATATATATATATATATATATATATATATATATATATATATATATATATATATATATATATATATATATATATATATATATATATATATATATATATATATATATATATATATATATATATATATATATATATATATATATATATATATATATATATATATATATATATATATATATATATATATATATATATATATATATATATATATATATATATATATATATATATATATATATATATATATATATATATATATATATATATATATATATATATATTTATATATATATATATATATATATATATATATATATATATATATATATATATATATATATATATATATATATATATATATATATATATATATATATATATATATATATATATATATATATATATATATATATATATATATAATATAATTAAAGCATCCTTTAAATATCACCGGAAATTAATTTCTTAAAATTATTAATATATTTATATAAAGTTTTCCATACTATAAAATTATGGAGGTTAAAATATATATTAAAGAAAATCATTTTATTTTTTACTCTAAAATTTCTTATTAACTTTTTTTTTTTTTAATTATTTTTTTATTTATTTTTTTTTTATATTTTATTTTTATTTAAAAAATTTAAAAAAAAAAAATTTCTTTTTTAATTTTTTTTTTTTTTTTTTTTTTTTTTTTTTTTGTATATATGATAATAGGAAAATTATTATTATATATTATATATTATTGATATATTATATATATATATATATATATATATATATATATATATATATATATATATATATATATATATATATATATATATATATATATATATATATATATATATATATATATATATATATATATATATATATATATATATATATATATATATATATATATATATATATATATATATATATATATATATATATATATATATATATATATATATATATATATATATATATATATATATATATATATATATATATATATATATATATATATATATATATATATATATATATATATATATATATATATATATATATATATATATATATATATATATATATATATATATATATATATATATATATATATATATATATATATATATATATATATATATATATATATATATATATATATTATAAAACATCTGATGATAAATAGCAGATTTATTTAATATCACTCAGAATTGGTGAAAAACTACTTCATTAATCATAATATTAATGGCCGACATGAACCGATTCACGTTATTTGAAAATGTAGAAGTTAAAAAAAAGGGAAGGGAAATTAGAAGAAGAAATTGTGTTCGAAATATTATCAGTTGAGTATGCGAAAGAATGAGCATGGCGGCTTTGTCTGGGGTGGTCAAAGAGTTAAACTGACAAAGGATGAGACTTTGTGGAATAACGAGTTATTCAAGCTCTCCTCAAAGGAAGAGGTATACTACTTAAGAGTTCAGAGGAGTAATGTCCTTTGCAATAGTGATAGTATAAGGAGGTTGATGTAATAATAGTCCGATACTAAGAAAGAGATTGGAAAGAGTTAATGGGAGCAAGAAAGGTGAAAAAGAGTAAAGCTTTCAACTAACTCAACTGTATCAAGGAGAAAAGAATATGTGGATCTACCCCCGATTTGCTGTGAATACTGCATAGAGGGGAGAACGATGACCATATACATAGCAAGGAATTTTTTGCGACGTGAATAAATTTTGAAAGTCCCTAGGAATACTCAACCTCTTTGAAGAAGGAGAACAGAATATGTGGATCTACCCCTGCTATGCGATGCATACTAATAAAATGGAGAATGACGACCCTATACAAAACAAGCAATTGGTGCAACGGGAATAAATTGTTTTAAAAAAAGATAATTGGGGAAATATAAAGAGAAAGTCTTTTATTTCACTTAAAAATTGCTTTAAAAAATACGCATTATAATTAGATCCATGGTCAGAAAATTGAACAAAAAAGGGACAATACTCTGAAAAAAGAAGACATAATTGTACAGTTTAAAAAAAAAATCAGTATAAGCTAAAATAGCAAATACAGTGAGAGGGAAAGATTTGATAAAAGGAAAAAGAAGAGCTGTATGAGTTATATATTTGTAGTACTATCTTTCATATATTCAAGGAAGGACAACAGTACCGAAAATAACAAGAGCGTCTTCGGACCTATCATCTCTCTTCTTCATTGCATGTTCATATAATTTTCTCTTCCTTTCAGTGATGTTTACTCATGCATATTTAATTCCCTGCTTTGCTAATACAAGTATACTAATTAGTGGCAAATGGCAATTAAATTATAAGTATAATGTATATAATATATATTATATATATATATATATATATATATATATATATATATATATATATATATATATATATATATATATATATATATATATGTGTGTGTACAACTATATACGATATCTTTCAGAGCAAATTTTTCATTAAAAAATTTCAAGCACGTCATTCGCATTAAAACTAATTTAAATTTAAATATTTATCCTTTATTTCTTTTGTAAATATACATAAATTTACATTCCTTTATAATTAGAATATATATATGTATGTATACACACACACACACCACATATATATATATATATATATATATATATATATATATATATATATATATATATATATATATATATATATATATATATATATATATATATATATATATATATATATATATATATATATATATATATATATATAAATATATATAAATATATCGACCTGAATAGTATTTTTTCCAACTCCGGTGGAATTCAGTAGGCCTCCGGCCTTTTCCCACCTGAGGAGATATATATATATATATATATATATATATATATATATATATATATATATAATATATATATATATATATATATATATATATATATATATATATATATATATATATATATATATATATATATATATATATATATATATATATATATATTATAGGGGATGGATACAGAGCCGTCCGAATCAATGAAAGTACCCCTCACTGGGCGCAACCCGCAGGGTGATTGAGTGAGCTAGACAATTTCGTTTCACTCCGTTGCACTTTCGTTCACCTTCTTATCTCAATATATTGTTCTGTCTTTCCAGGTTTCTGCAAGAACAGCCCCCGCCTTCTGCGAAGAGACGTTTCTAACATTTTAGTGCACCTAACTGGTTTGACCCTCGGCTGTACCTCTTTGATTTCCCATGTAATGATTACTATCCCTCTGAATGTGCAGAATGCATAGCCGAGGTGATTCCCTCCGGCATGGAGGTGATTCCATATTCTTTCCCTTTAACTAAATCTAAAAACCTTGGTTTAACTTTATTTGTTCTCGTCAATTCGCCGCAGGGATGCTGCCTTCAGGGAATACCGTCGTCCTCAAACTCCAGAAACTCATGCAACTTATGGTTGATCCTGGAACCGTGGAAAATCTATTCTCGGTATTCCAAGTATTCATTTCTCCGTCTTAAATGCAATAATCCCTCTGGCTCCTCTTGCTCACGCCCTTTCTGACAGTTGGCAAAAAAATGTCAACTCTTAACTTTACTATTCCTCTCTCCTTTTGTAGTACCTTCTGACAACACAACTACCATTTTGCTTCTACGAAAACTGAATGAACTCTTCGCTCAAGCCTTTGCATCAATTCAACCTTAGACGATTCTGAAGCTATGCCTACTCCTTCAATCCCTCTCTCATTTATGTTTAAAATTTCTTCTAAAGACGTCATTTCTGTTCTCTCTGAGCTTAAAATTGAGAAGGCGTGAGGTCCTGATTGTATCCCTTCTGTGGTTCTCAGAACTTGCTTTTCTGAGCTTGCACCCTGCCTTTGTAAATTATTGATCTCTGTCTTTGTACTTCAACTTTCCATTCTTGCTGGTAACGTGCGCTTATTCAGTCTGTGCCGAAGAAGGGGGACCCCTCCCAACTCTTCAACTGATGTCCCATTTCTTTAGCCTGAAATCTCTAAAGTTTTCGGATCTATTCTTAACAGCAAGATTTGGAAACATCTCAATTCTTCTAATCATATCCTTGATTACCAGTATAGCTTTAAAAAAAAATAAATAAATAAATAAAACACGCTCTACTGGTGATCCTCTCTCTTTTCTCTCTGACTCTTGGACCTCCGCTTCGCAGGCATTTCAGTGAATATTTTGCTGTCGCGCTGGACATATAGAAAACTTTCCATAGAATCCAATACAAAGCTTTGATTTGCAAACTTCTCTTTCGAAGTCTATCCATCTCTCTATGTTCTACTCTCTGATTTTCTTTCCGTTCGTCCTATAGCAGCTGTTGTAAATAACGACTGTTCATCCTTTAAATCTATTAATAGTGGTGCTCCTCAAGGATTTGTCCTATCCCCAACACTTTCCTTATTCATTAATGAACTTCTCTCTATTATTTCCTCACCTATATATATATATATATATATATATATATATATATATATATATATATATATATATATATATATATATATATATATATATATATATATATATATATGTGTGTGTGTGTGTGTGTGTGTGCGTGTGTGTGTGTGCTCGCGTGTGCGTGTGTGGGTGTATGTGCGTGTGTGTAACTTAAAACTATCATAGCAACAATTCAATATTCTTAACAAAAGAAAAAATCCAAATCTCCTGAAACTAAGAATAAAAACAAAATATAAATATAAATGAATAAAGATAAAGGAGAACAAATTATAAGCAAAGATTTTGGCATTTTAGGTGCGACAATTCTCATCACACAAAAGCTGTCGTTCCTCCGCCGAATTTAAAGTAGATCACTTGAGCGATGGTGTTTATCACATATTTAGATCTCCTAATGACGCGTTGAGAGCTACTAAAAAGCTTGTTTACGACGATCGTTTTAAATTTCTAAAGCATCATCCCTCGATGATAAAGACCAGCCTCCAAAAATTTATTATCAAGAAAGGCTCATGCTCTGAATTTGAAGCTTTTTTTTCCCCTTCTCTCTTTTTGTTTTGAGAATGGAATTTACTAGGAACTGTTTTGGAAAATTATTTTTTAGAATTTCTTTCCTTGTAGAATTAAAATTTCATAGTGAAGATAAATAGTTTTCTGGTTTTATGCTTCTTTTTATTATTATTATTATTATTACTATATATATATATATATATATATATATATATATATATATATATATATATATATATATATATATATATATATATATATATATATATATATATATATATATATATATATATATATATATATATATATATATATATATATATATATATATATATACGGTTATATTTAATATTCTTTTATCCTTACTGAGAGTACCGGCCCATAATTTTGCAGCACTTCCAAAAATAGATCCAATATTAGCATAAGGAAGGATGTATAGATAAAAACATTGTGCTTACATATAGAATAAGAAAATGTTTTAATTCTATCTTATTTATTTATTTTTTTATTTTTTTTCGTTCATGAGAACTTAGAAAGAGAGAGAGATATAAAGAGAGAGAGAGAGAGAGAGAGAGAGAGAGAGAGAGAGAGAGGAGAAAAATGATAGAGAAAGAAAGATAGAGAGAGAAAGTAAGGAAGGGAGAGAGAGAGAGAGAGAGAGAGAACGGGTGTAAAGAATGATAGAGAAAGAAAGATAGAGAGAGTAAAAGAGAGAGAGTGAGAGAGAGAAGGGGGGAGAGAATGATGGAAAAAGAAAGATAGAGAGACAAAGTATAATAGAGAGAGAGAGAGAGAGAGGGGGGGGAGAGAATGATGGAGAAAGTAAAAGAGAGAGAGAGAGAGAGAGAGAGAGAGAGAGAGAGAGAGGCGGAAAGAATGATAAAGAAAGAAAGATAGAGAGAGAGAGAATTTTCTTAACCATGTATTTATATGCAGAAAATTTCGCATTTAAAAGGACGATAATTACTCACTGGGTGGCCAAATTCCCCAAAGCACCCCACAATACTCCCACTGATACAAATGTAAATGTGTGGAAAAATGTATTAAAGTAGAAGAGAGAAAACCGTACTGAATGAATTGGAATTTGCGGAATATTTTATATTTTATTACTTATATAAGAAATCTTTTCCTTTAATCTTTTTATGTTTAATGAAGCTAATTTTTGCTTAGATTTTATTCATATTTCATAAAGTAAAATAATGATATTAAATTATGCTTTAATATATATATATATATATATATATATATATATATATATATATATATATATATATATATATATATATATATATATATATATATATATATATATATATATATATATATATATATATATATATATATATATATATATATATATATATATATATATATATATATATATATATATATATATATATATATATATATATATATATATATATATATATATATATATATATTTATATATATATATATATATATATATATATATATATATATATATATATATATATATATATATATATATATATATATATATATATATATATATATATATATATATATATATATATATATATATATATATATTGAGGTGAAAATTAACTGGAACAAAAAGGATAATATTTACCGAAATACTCTTTGAAAATCAATTTTTGTACTATTGATACTGATTCCATTTCTTTTAATTAATTAAATTAATATTCCCCCCCCCACACACACTCACACACACGCACACAATCTAATCTCTTGAGCAATGATGACCTTAGTTTTGTACATACCTCTGTCGTTTCAAGTTTCAAATCCCCTTTTTTCCACACTGTAATATTATTTTGTATTTTGTATTTTTAATTACATGCTTCATGTTTGCAACCTTATTTTCAATACATGCATTCTGATTATCTGAGGTTTTATAACTGGTTTAAGTATGGTGAAATTCCTGACTTGTCCATTATATTCAAGTTTTGTTATGGTAAATGGTTCTTGGAGGAGTAAGACCTGGGTAGGGAGTCAAATCATTTTTGGGACTTTCATTTCCCATTAGGAAACCATTCCCGCATTGTCGAAAACAGTTTTGCATTCAGAATACATACTTCTTGCTTCTTGTAGTTCATTACTCCTACAATAGGATGAAGTTCTCATTGAAAAGATTCTCTCTGAACTATATTTCGTCTTCACACATGAACTTCAAAGTAGTTTTTACTCGAAAAAAATTTCTTTCTTCCATTGCTTCAGTGTCCAGTCACTGTACTTCTTTTTACAATACAACTACTTCCCTTTCATAGAAGGCATCAAGAATTCTACGAGCGAGTACAAGGATTTTTCAGTGTAAAGTGGAAATAACAACATTAACATAATGAAACCCAATCTCCCTTTAGATGTTCCAAAAAAATAAATCTTTGAATTCATGATGCTACCAGCTCTTTGATAAGACATTAATTTCCACTTTCCTCCTCAAAGTCTTTACTGTCGATTGTTCACAGACAACTTTTTTTCACGCAGCTTCCTATCTTCCGAAGAATTACTTCAGTATTTCCTTTCAAATTTATTTTTTTATCATTTTCAGTGAGTGATTTCTATTATTATCGAAAATAAATTCGAAAATCAGAAAAGAAATAGGCAGTGACGTCATAACAGAACAATTTCATTTCAGACTGAGGTAAAAGTTAAAATAAAAAGCGAATAACAAAAGATCGAGCAACAAAAGTTATTCATAATACATGATAGAATGTCAGATTCGTTTATACATGCAAAAATCAATCTTCGTAAAGTCAAAATATTCGCGATTCTGTAACATTTTAATGAAACGGAGCTCGCATGTTTCTCAAACTGTTTAATTCATCTCCACTATATATATATATATATATATATATATATATATATATATATATATATATATATATATATATATATATATATATATATATATATATATATATATATATATATATATATAATTAATAAAAAAAAAAAAAAAAAAAAAAAAAAAAAAAAAAAAAAAAAAAAAAAAAAAAAAAGTTCTGTGACTGCCCAACCAAAATAAATAAACCAGACTAGTTAATATATTATCATAGCCGATAAAGTAAATATAAGAACAAACATTGAAAACAAATGTTACTCACCATAAACAAAGTATAACTTTTATCAACTGTAATTTACTTTTGGTGTTTCCAAAAGAATTTAGAGATGTGACTTTTAAAGTGGATGGCTAAATTTATCTTTTAAGGTTAATTCAATATCAGTTGCCTTTTTAATAGGTTTTCCTATTCAAATTCCTCGGCATGAAAGCTCGCAACTCCTAATGTCACAAATCAGAGCCGTTTAACAGGTCAAACTATAAGTTTAAGTCAATTTATTAAACTAATAAAAGCCTAAACAAGTCTATCATATATCTAACAGTCAAATATTAAATTTATCATAGGGTAGACTGTCTAGAGCAGTGATGACGAACCAGTGATCTACGGGTCACGAACTGACCCACCATCAACTTTTCACTAGGCGAGGAGGAAACTCAAGAAATTGATATTTTTTTTTTAAAAAAAAGAAGATATTTCTCAGAAATTATGCAGCACTGCCAAACGTATGACAATGTTTCCAACCTTTCCGTCTGTTCCTTGGCTAGTCTCACAATGTTATTTTAAATTGCTGCGATAAACTCTTTTAAAAACCAATTAAAATTAAATAATAACGAAGCATTTCTGAATTAGTTTATACATCTATGTATGTTATGTGATTGCTTTTCTCTTTGCCGTTTACAAGTTGTCATTGTTTAGTCTTAATGTCTATTCGTTTCTTTATGATAATGCTAATTTAGTTTGTGGTAAATTTTATGCATGTGTAAATTATAACCCATCCGTCCATGAACTATATAAAATTAACCACCAGGAATCACCTTGGTATGGATGCGAGTGCTGCTTGCGTTAAGATGAAGATAACAAAATATGAACCTTCGAATGCATTGGCAGCTAAAAAGCAACAATAAATCTCTCATTAAAAAATATATTAATAAGCATATGTGTGACATATTTATGTTTTTAAAATTTTTAGATGTACTAAAAGTGACCCGGCAACTATTAAATGTTCACCGTCACTGGTCTAAAGTCAAGACAGTCAATCAGCTCTAACTATTTGTTCAGAGTTTAAAATTCCACTCCCGAACATTCGAATAAGAAAAACCTCAAAATAAAAATAATAAGCCTCGTTTAATACTTACAAAAACATGAAGTTCATGAAGATATTCACTTCAATCGTGATGGACTGCAGCGAGTTTTTACAGATGTACTTTTATATTTTTACTTAGTGTTTATAAGTGCAAAAGGAAGTTATTTCAAACGCATGCAAAACCTTCATCTTTCAAAATAAGATATTGCCATCCAAAAGTATATATCCTAATTTTGGAGATATTTTGAATATACCATAATTGCGTAATATATTAAGATTCTTAATAATAAAAATAATAATAATAATAATAATAATAATAATAATTATATATAATAATAATAATAATAATAATAATAATAATAATAATAATAATAATAATAATAATAATAATAATAATAATAATAATAATAATAATAATAATAATAAAAATAATAAAATATATATATATATATATATATATATATATATATATATATATATATATATATATATATATATATATATATATATATATATATATATATATATATATATATATATATATATATATATATATATATATATATATATATAAATGAAGTTAATGAAGACAAACGTGTTTGAATTTTCGTTCGTTTGATTGTATATGATTTTAGCTCTATGATATTTAACTATTTTTAACTATTTACTTAATTTATTTATTTAATTTATTTACTTCAGTAATTTATGTCATTTATACTTAAATATTAATTTCCTAAATGTGGTCACTCAATCAATATTTAATAACATCTTTAGTTTGTCATAAAATATTCATTTTCTATATAATTTCATTTTACGTTTTCTATGTTATTTTAATATTGATGGATAACTATTGTAAAGAGATTTGAAATTTTAACTATTTTAATTTGTTTTTATTGTTGGTGTGTCAAATAAAGAATTTAAATTGCGATTTAATTTTATGAACTCTGTAAAATTAAAATAGGAAATTGATATATTATATATATATATATATATATATATATATATATATATATATATATA
>SEYY01022680.1:12500-15000 GCA_009176605.1 Armadillidium nasatum | reverse complement strand
ATATATATATATATATATATATATATATATATATATATATATATATATATATATATATATATATATATATATATATATATATATATATATATATATATATATATATATATATATATATATATATATATATATATATATATATATATATATATATATATATATATATATATATATATATATATATATATATATATATATATATATATATATATATATATATATATATATATAATTGAAAGTAAAATCCAACTCCACGTCCTCGTCGTACACCCTGGTAACGATGGAAGGAATATATTCCTTCCTTTCGGCTAACGGAGCTTCTGGTTGGGGCAGGATAGGCTTAGCAAGCCACTGCCCGACACTACTTGTTGTAATACCCAAGACTAAGTATAATTGAAAGTATATACTTGCGATGGGAACGCGATCTCATACAATAGATTAAAAAAAGGGTTTGTACACCAAAAGATTGGGAACTCCTGCACTAGACCATCATGGTGACCCATAAGAGTGACCTTCAAATTTACCTTTAATTAAAGAGAATGTATTTTCAACAGGGCAACATCACCATGTAAACATGTTCTTCCATGATCATTGCTATTTTTTTTTTATTTTAAATAAAATAATATTGTAAGATGCTCGCAAAATATATATATATATATATAATATAATATATATATATATATATATATATATATATATATATATATAATATATATATATATATATATATATATATATATATATATATATATATATATATATATATATATATATATATATATATATATATATATATATATATATATATTATAATATATATATATATATATATATATATATATATATATATATATATATATATATATATATATATATATATATATATATATATATATATATATATATATATATATATATATATATATATATATATATATATATATATATATATATATATATATATATATATATATATATATATATATATATATATATATATATAAAGAAAGAGAGAGAGTAGAGTATGCGAATTTTATGGACTAAAGTAGAAGAAAATAATAAAAACATTGAAATATTTTATGGTAAAATATGTTCATATTTTGATGCTGACGACTCGTGGGAATTTATATAGGCGTAGATTTCGAAATGGATGACAAGGAGGTATTTTTTTGAGGGGGTGGTGGAATGGGGTAGGATGGAAGGGGTTAGGAGAGAATGGGGTAAAGTACTTTTCATTTTAAAGAGCAACATTTCGAAATTAAATCAATCGTACTTCGATGGTTACTAAAATGAGTTGGAGACATATAATTTTTTTTTTTTTTTTTTTTTTTTTTTTTTTTTTTTTTTTTTTTTTTTTTTTTTTTTTACATTTAGTTGTAAAATTTTAAATTGCGTCTTTCTTTACAATAATTAAAAAATTTGAATAAGAAATATAATTAAAACACAGAGTATCTTATCTTGAATAGGGCCCTGCCCGTTACCGGTGTTGATGTGTTAAAAAAAAAAAAAAAAAATCTGGTGTTAGAAAGGAACTGTAAGTTTTCGATTTAAGTATAATTACTCTAATTACTCTAAATATATAATTACATAATTTTACTTAATTAGTAATAGAGGTGTAAACATAGTACATGAAATAAAACTGAAATAGAATTCTACAGGAATTATAATTGAAATATAATTCTACATGAAATACAATTGAAATATAATTCTACATGAAATACAATTGAAATATAATTCTACATGAAATATAATTAAAATAAAATTCTACATGAAATGTAATTAAAATATAATTCTACATGAAATATAATTGAAATATATTTCTAAATAAATTATAATTGAAATATAATTCTACATGAAATATAATTGAAAAATAATTCTAAATGAAATAAAATTGAAATAAAATTCTACATGAAATATAATTGAAATATAACTCTACAAGAAATATAATTAAAGTATAATTCTACATGAAATATAAATGAAATATAATTCTACATGAAATATAATTGAAATATAATTCTAAGTGAAATATGACTGAAATATAATTCTACATAAAATATAACTGAAATATAATTCTATATTAAATATAATTGAAATATAATTCTACATGAAATATAATTAAAGTATAATTCTGCATGAAATATAATTGAAATATAATTCTAAATGAAGTATAACTGAAATGTAACTCTAGATGAAATATAATTCTACATAAAATATAATCAAAAAATAATTCTATGTGAAATATGACTGAAATATAATTCTACAAGAAAAATAACTAAAATATAATTCTACATTAAATATAATTGAAATATAACTCTAAATGAAATATAACTGACATATAACCTGATGAAATATAATTCTGCATGAAGCATAATAACAATAATTTCATTCAACTTTTTGAATTTTTTTCGAATTTATTCTTTCAATAAACGCTCGAAAAGAAAGTTCATAAAGTGGAAAATTTTACAGAAAATATTTTATATATATAATATTATATATATAT
>SEYY01022679.1:55000-57500 GCA_009176605.1 Armadillidium nasatum | reverse complement strand
TTTTGTTTTGCCATATTTTAAATTGGTTAAAAGAAAATTTCAGGTGTGGGCTGGTAAGACTGTCGGATGACACACGTGCAGAAGTGGTAGGGAGTAAGGAGGGTTTCCTTTAAACTTGTTCAACAAACACTCCAGTGTGTGGTAGAGTGTACGTAAAGATTTGGGTTCATGAATACTAAGCGTGAAGTGGACTAACCATTAGGCAACGAAATGCAGAGAAATTTTCCAGGGTAACCAAACAGTCCGTGGAAAATAATAAATGATTAGTATATTTGCATTGTTACAGAAGGCTCCAATTTTCTCTCTCTCTCTATATATATATTATATATATATATATATATATATATATATATATATATATATATATATATATTATATATATATATATATATATATATATATATATATATATATATATATATATATATATATATATATATATATATATATATATATATATATATATATATATATATATATATATATATATATATATATATATATATATATAAAACATTAAAACCATTAAAACACAATAAGGACAACATTTCATCCCGAGACACACAGGGCCCTTATCAGGTCCATTTTGTTAAGCAATCTTTTCCTGTCTGCTTATCAAGCTGGACCTGATAAGGGTGTTTATATTAGTGTTTATTGAAACGCATATATATATATATATATATATATATATATATATATATATATATATATATATATATATATATATATATATATATATATATATATATATATATATATATATATATATATATATATATATATATATATATATATATATATATATATATATATATATATATATATATATATATATATATATATATATATATATATATATATTATATATATATATATATATATATATATATATATATATATATATATATATATATATATATATATATATATATATATATATATATATATATATATATATATATATATATATATATATATATATATATATATATATATATATATATATATATATATATATATATATATATATATATATATATATATGTTTGTCAGTGCTTATATATTATTTCTGAAACGAAACTGGAAATAAAAAAAGAGAAAACTAAAGTCAATCATCTGTAAATGTTTTATGCTAAAGTTGTGAAGTAGAGTATCAGTGGATATACAACCTCGTAAATCAATTTTTAACCTATAAAATGTATATATTTGCGAGATGTTATATATATATATATATATATATATATATATATATATATATATATATACTATATATATATATATATATATATATATATATATATATATATATATATATATATATATATATATATATATATATATATATATATATATATATATATATATATATATATATATATATATATATATATATATATATATATATATATATATATATATATATATATATATATATATATATATATATATATATATATATATATATATATATATATATATATATATATATATATATATATATATATATATATATATATATATATATATATATATATATATATATAGAATATTGCCAAAGAAAGTTATGAGGGTTAATAAGGCGTCTCTGTTATTTATTGACTTTCAAAATCCTTCTTCCGAAAGATTAGCACAAGAGAATTTGTTGAAGAACTTTGAGAGTTGAGAAATAGATTGAACAATATTTATATAGAATAGCTTAGAACTTCTGCATGTTGGAGAAAGGAGGCAGCTGTTAATGTAGATAATAGAAGATAGCAGATTCCTATTGAATAGAAGAATGTCAAATTTCTTTTGAAAAGTGAGCCCAAAAATATCGTGTGATGTTTCTAAATATATTCTGTCTTTATAGTAAGATTATAGTAGTATATACAACCACTAGAAATTAAAAATGAAATTGAAATATTAATAACCTAATGAATATCCTAATAATACTATTCTAATTCTAAAAGTATTGTTATAATGAAGCAAAGTGACAAAAAAGTTGATAAATTAGACGAAAACGCAATCATTGCTGCGTGAAAGACAAACGGGAAGCCCTTAAGTTAAGCTCATGATTAATCGAGTATAAAAAAAATTGACAAATTCAACTGTCTTGAAAGTTTGATTGATTTTGAAAGAACAGACGAGACGTTGAAATTTCGAGGGTGATAAATAAATCCAAGTTTGCAGTAAAAGAGAATCTGGTGACAAACACCAGGATTCTAGTAAATATAATACAAATATTCATTTAACACTATGTGAGCTCAGCATGGTAGTAAAGGAGTAAGACATAACCCTTAAGCAAATGAGTCTTTAGGAAGTCATGGAAAAGGGAGATGTAGTTCCGTAAAAGTTTCTGAAAATCTGTAGACTAAACGAATGGCAAGTGAGCAAAAACTGGTAAATACAAATATTTCAATGGTAAAAACAACAAAATCGATCGTAAGTGTTAAGGACCCATTTTGATAGAGTAAGAACATGGAAGAAAATTAGATATTGAGAAGAACAGCAACAGAACACC
>SEYY01022679.1:47500-50000 GCA_009176605.1 Armadillidium nasatum | reverse complement strand
TATCTTCCTGTTTTTCTTTAAATTTACAAACATACAAATATTCAATATGTACTATATATATATATATATATATATATATATATATATATATATATATATATATATATATATATATATATATATATATATATATATATATATATATATATATATATATAATATATATATATATATATATATATATATATATATATATATATATATATATATATATATATATATATATATATATATATATATATATATATATATATATATATATATATATATATATATATATATATATATATATATATATATATATATATTATATATATATATATATATATATATATATATATATATATATATATATATATATATATATATATATATATATATATATATATATATATATATATATGGAAAGATTTACTCTTACGTACATTTCAACATCGATTTTAAGAAGAGGTTTAATATTGGATCTTTATTTCGCATGATGGACGTCATGCCGATTCACATGTGTTCCAGCGGGATTTGTTATGCTTTCTTGACCTAGATGCAATCTGGAGACATACGTCAGGACAACCAAACTGGCGTGGAAGACACCTATGGACGAGCATGGGTGAATTAGCTAAAGCACAAGTGACAAAATATCAAAACCTGAATCTTCAGCAGTCCGGAATCATTTCCATTTCTCTTAAAGCAAAACTAATATTAACTACAATCACTTGAAAATTTGAAATGATCAGAAGAATGTAGAGTCGAGTCATCAGCATAAGAGTGAACAGAGTTAGAAGTGAAATTGAGAAGATCGTTAATGAAAAGTAAGAATAAAGTTGGAGATAAAACAGAACCCTGAGGAACACCACAGTTGACAGAAAAGGAGGAAGAGGTCGCTCCATCTACAAGTGCCGAAATGGAACGATCTGAGAGAAAACTAGACAAGAGTAAGCAAAAGGAAGGAGGAAACCCAAAGGAAGGAAGCTTGGAAAGAAGCGACGCATGCCACACCAGGTCAAAAGCCTTGGATATGTCAAGCGGCACCACACAAGACTCTCCGAAGTCCCTAAGGGCAGAAGACCATAGATCAGTAAGATAGGAAAGTATGTCACCAGTTGACCTCGAGTGTCGAAAGCCATACTGGTGATCTGAGAGAAGAGAATGAGACTCCAAATGATCTAGAAAATGAGAGTTGAGGAGAGTTTCAAAAGTTTTAAACAGAACACAAGTGAAAATTATAGATCGATAGTTAGAAGGTCAGAGCGTCTACCTTTTTGATCGGCTGAACAAATGGGCGTCTCCATCATTAAGAAAAAGTATTAGTATTAAGGCATAGAGAGTAGAGCTGAACGAGGACTGGAGCTAACTCGGAAGCACACTCCCTCAGAACAAGAGAACAAGAGAACAGTTGCCATCGAATGATGGATTTTGAGGATAAAAAGATTTAGTTGAAGATGGAATGAATCTGCCCATCCCATCAAGGATCAAGGCCCCTACCTTTTCAGCAGAGACAGAAGGGTCCCCCGAGATAAAACAAGATTCACTCCAATGGTAGTTAGCAAAGAAGCGACGAATTGCCCCTCAATTAGCCCAATTAAAGTGCCAGAAAGTACGTTTAGGGCATGGTGGAGCTGTTGGAGAGAAAGCATTATAACTAAGAGTTATAAGATTATGGTCAGAGTTACTAATAGGAGGGAAAATGGTGTATTTATAACTAGAAGGAGTAGTGGTGAAGCATAAATCAAGTGTTTTCAAAAACTGGCTAGGACGATCTGGAATGTGTGTAGGTTCCCTAATCAACTGATCCAGATCGTTAAGAATGCTGAATGATTTGACCGCCTTCTCACCTGTATCAGTATGAGAGGAGCCCAACCACTTAGTGTGGTTAACGTTGAAATCCCCTAAATAGAGGATCTCAGCATTTGGATGAGAAGAAGTAACATTCTCGTGAGAAGATAACAATATCTTAAGATATTGAAAAAGAACTGGAAAATATGTTCTGTTTGGGGAGCAGTAGCAAAAACACAAGATAATTGTAGTAGTAGGAAGAAAGATTTTAAGCCATAAAATATCGAAATTAGGAGATTCTAGATTTACGAGACGTGTCACAAGAGTGTTAATGTTAACATATATATATATATATATATATATATATATATATATATATATATATATATATATATATATATATATATATATATATATATATATATATATATATATATATATATATATATATATATATATATATTATCTTATATTTATACACTAATTCAGTAATCTTAATGACTTGATTAAAATTGTTCGGTTTAAATCTGTGTTTCTCGTTTGTCTTCGAAAGTATCCAAAGATTATTCGAAGCGTTTCAAGCCTTCCAACGAACGGCTCTCATAAATCAGTTCGTAATCCATTTCTGTCATAAACAAAACTTCCGCTTCAAATGAAAGCTAATCGTTAAACCTCTCGCATGTTGTTTATTCAATGCAAAGATGTAGTCACAAATACAGTCACTTGTACA
>SEYY01022679.1:22500-37500 GCA_009176605.1 Armadillidium nasatum | reverse complement strand
TCTGTGACCTCCTATCTAATTTCCTTTCTGGTCGTTCTATAGCAGCTGTTGTAGACGGCCACCGTTCATCCTATAAATCTATAAATAGTGGTGTTCCTCAAGGATCTGTCCTTTCTCCAACTCTTTTTCTAATTTTCATCAATGATCTTCTCTCTATTACTTCGTCTCCTATACACTCCTATGCCGATGACTCCACCCTTCATTATTCCTTTCAATTTGAAAGACGTCCCTCCCAACAGCAGTTATTAGACGCAAGAAGGATTGCCTTGGAGCAACTGACCTCTGATCTATCCCCGATTTCAAATTGGGGCAGAGAAAACATGGTCGTTTTCAATGCCTCAAAAACTCAATTCCTCCATCTTTCTACTCGACACAATCTTCCACACAACTATGACATCTTCTTCGAAAACACTCAACTCAAACCTTCATCTGTTCTCAATATTCTCGGTGTTTCTTTTTCTCGTGATCTTTCTTGGAAAGATCACATTATATCTCTCTCTAAACAAGCTTCTAAGAGGTTGGGTGTTCTGTGGCGCCTTCGTAGTTTTTTTATGCCACCCCAGTTGCTTGCTCTGTATAGGGGTGTTGTTCGCCCCTGTATGGAGTACGCCTCGCATATCTGGGGTGGGTCCACACATACAGCTCATCTTGAAAAGGTGGAGTCTAGGGCTTTTCGTCTTATCAACTCTCCTGCTCTTACTAACTCTCTCCAATCTCTTTCTTCCCGTCGAATTGTTGCGTCACTCTCTCTATACTATCGCTAATACAACGGACATTGCTCTTCTGAACTCTCACGTCGCATACCTCCTCCACTGAGAAGGGCTCGTGTGACACGTCTTTCTACACAGTCTCATCCTTTCTCTGTCCAACTCTCCGACCCCAGACTTAACCGCTATGCTCAATCTTACATTTACTCTACTGGTAAAGTCTGGAACACACTCCCTTTATCTGTTTTCCCAACTTCCTTTGACTTGCACACTTTTAAACGCCGTGTATCGGGTCACGTCGGCAATTAGCGACCCCGAATCCGATTGCTTCCCAACTCCGGTGGATATTGGTAGGCCTTGGGCCTTTGCCCACCGGAGGAGACATAAAAAAAAAAAAAAAATATATATATAATAATATATATATATATATATATATATATATATATATATATATATATATATGTATATATATATATATATATATATATATATATATATATATATATATATATATATATATATATATATATATATATATATATATATATATATATATATATATATATATATATATATATATATATATATATATATATATATATATATATATATATATATATATATATATATATATATATATATATATATATATATATATATATATATATATATATATATATATATATATATATATATATATATATATATATATATATATATATATATATATATATATATATATATATATATATATATATATATATATATATATATATATATATATATATATATATATATATATATATATATATATATATATATATATATATATATATATATATATATATATATATATATATATATATATATATATATATATATATATATATATATATATATATATATATATATATATATATATATATATATATATATATATATATATATATATATATATATATATATATATATATATATATATATATATATATATATATATATATATATATATATATATATATATATATATATATATATATATATATATATATATATATATATATATATATATATATATATATATATATATATATATATATATATATATATATATATATATATATATATATATATATATATATATATATATATATATATATATATATATATATATATATATATATATATATATATATATATATATATATATATATATATATATATATATATATATATATATATATATATATATAGTGATTAATTAAAAAACGGATTATATTTTTTATATAATATGAAAGAAGGAAAGAAACTTTTTCCAAAAATAAATGGATCAAAATCTCGTTTTTAAAAGAGTAAAATGTATAATTAATACGATGAAAGCCATTTTTTAGGGATTAAGTAATGCCTGGTATATATATATATATATATATATATATATATATATATATATATATATATATATATATATATATATATATATATATATATATATATATATATATATATATATATATATATATATATATATATATATATATATATATATATATATATATATATATATATAATATATATATATATATATTATATATATATAAATTTTAAACTTTTTTTTTACTTACTTCTCAAATGCATAAAAAAATAAAATAAAATGAAAAAAAAAAAAAAAAAAAAAAAATATGCCCCGAGATTGCAATAAAAATTTGTTCATATTTTTTTCCTGAAATTTCTCCTGTAAGAAAAAAGAAGTTTATGAACGTATTTTATTTACATGGAACTGTGAGTTGATTTCCGTGTAAGCTTCTTTAAAAAGCGAGAAATTGTCTGAAAAGGAAACATACTTATATTCAATTTGCGAAAATGTTTGCTGATAATATATCTTTTTCTTTCTCATTTTGGACTGAAATTTCTTAAGAGAAAGTGACATCCAATTATGGCCAAAAAAGCCTCACCAAATTTACTCGTTTCATAAACTAATGCAATCTTCTCTTGTCTTTTACATTTGCAATTCCTTCTAATGAAATTGCGCAATACGCTACCGCAGATTTTATTTCTTGCCTCATCGATTGTAATTAACTAAAAATAACAACTTAGACGTATTTATATATATATATATATATATATATATATATATATATATATATATATATATATATATATATATATATATATATATATATATATATATATATATATATATATATATATATATATATATATATATTGACTCACGTGCTTGAGGTCACCGGGGTCGATCCCACTTGGGAATCCTAGGTAAATACTAGTTAGAAAAACTCCTCTCCTCGTACAGGGCAATGCCCGTGAGATGTGAACTTATATATATATATATATATATATATATATATATATATATATATATATATATATATATATATATATATATATATATATATATATATATATATATTATTTGCTATTTAAATACCCACTTTAATTCACTGAACTTTATGAAACTGCTTCCTTTACTCTTTTCTCCAACTTGAATTAGAATCAATAACTGTATTATTATTGAATAATGGTTTCGTTTTGCTTGCTTTTCTCAGATAAATCTGGTTTATCTGGAAAGAATTACCACAAGCTTCTCTCTGTACCAACTCTCCTTAGAAAGATTTATATATCTTAAGCTATCATAAATTAACCCATCTAGCTCTTAAATCCCAGATTCTATTTCTGGCCTAATCATGCAATTATATATGTTTGTTTTTCTTTTCTCTCTCTTGTCAGCACTCCGATCAATGGTTCCCTTTTTAAGTATAAGAACTCTCTCTCTCTCTCTCTCTCTCTCTCTCTCTCTCTCTCTCTCTCTCTCTCTCTCTCTCTCTCTCTCTCTCTCTCTCTCTCTCTCTCTCTCTCTCTCTCTTTATGCTTTGATTCGGCTTTGACTCTCCTTTCAAATGTTCCTTTGGTTGACAGACCCCTATATGGGGATCCGTTATAAGAGTACTCAGAATTCATACAAGAGAACATTCACATTTGGAAGTCAATCCAAAAACACTTTTCCTTTTATTCTAAGCCTCTTTGATATTCTCCACATTACTCAAAAAGGCCTCAAAATCTTGTTATTTGAAAACATTCAAATCTTCTTTCAAAAAAAAATGATTTTCAAATACTTGATTTAAATATTAAATTATAATAAATTATGTAAAATAGCATTAAATAAAGTCACTTTAAACTCTGCTCTCTCTCCTCACTTCTTGTAGGTTATATAATTTATTAATCTTTTTTTAAATATTACATCCAATGTAACTCTAAAATATTGATTGATTTTTCATAGCAGAACAATTTATTATTATTTTTATTATTAATATTATAAACATTAAGTTTATTTTTTTAATATTATTATTTTTACTTCATTATTATTATTATCATATAATAATGATAATATTATTATTATATAATAATAACAATACTAATAATAATAATAATAATAAAAATAATTATAATAATAATAACAATAATAATAATAATAATAATAATAATAATAATAATGATATATGTTTATAATAATAATAATAATAATAATAATAATAATAATAATAATATATAATATATATTATTATTATTATAATAATAATAATAATAAAATTTTATTATTATTATTTTATAACTATAATAATAATGATATATTATAATATAATAATAATAATAATAATAATAATAATAATAATAATAATAATAATAACATTATTATCATTATACATATTATTGATATTAGTAGTAGAAGCAGTGTTATTATTATTATGATTATTATAAGTGTAATAAAAGAGACATTGAGTATTATTATATTAATTTGTTCTTTGGTGTCGTTGTCTCTCACTCTGACCTTGGCAACTCTTTCACCAATTGACTCAACGAAAAAATCAAAGAAATCTTGTTATTTATTTATTTCCTTTTTTTATTTATAAATTTACTTTATTTATATATTTACTATTTATTTATTTACAATTTTCATTTAATAATTATTCCTACTTTTTTATAGCATATTGTTAGTAATAATAGAATATTTATTACCAGATGATAATTTGATGTATTGTGAAAGAAAATGGAAATATATATATATATATATATATATATATATATATATATATATATATATATATATATATATATATATATATATATATATATATATATATATATATATATATATATATATATATAATGTAAATGTTTTTCAAAATATTGCATGTGAAAAAAACGTTAAATTACATGTCAGGTTTTTTCAAAATAATTCGTACGGATCAACAAACTCAACGTAACGAACTGGAGACTCATTTAAGTAAGAATGCGTCACATTTTAACATTAAAAACAATTAAAAAGTAGCTACGTAGACAGTTTTATCTATATACTGGAATGTTAACTTTGCACCTTAAAAACGAATATGAGAGTTTTCATAGGCAAATGAATGGATTATTTCAGAAATTGTTTCTTTTTTCTTTTATTTTAGATTTATGTCGTAAGAAGATTTTCAATATTACTTATAATTAACTAAAGTCTTTCATTAACTACTCACAAAAATATTTTTAGCACTTTTTACAAGCCTTTTTCTACTTAATATATGCGTCCGATATATATATATATATATATATATATATATATATATATATATATATATATATATATATATATATATATATATATATATATATATATATATATATATATATAATATGTGTGTGTGTGTGCGTGCATGTGTGTCTGTGCGTGTGTATGTAGGTGTGTGAAAGTGTGTAGGTGTATTTTTAGCTGTTTTTCCAATCCAAGGTTCATGATTAATTAGACAAAGGAAACAATCGACTTGTCAGAAACAATGAGTAAATTAACTGCATTATCGTTTTTTCTTTGTGGTATATATATATATATATATATATATATATATATATATATATATATATATATATATATATATATATATATATATATATATATATATATATATATATATATATATATATATATATATATATATATATATATATATATATATATATATGGTTTATTGCCTTGGAGCAACTGACCTCTGATATTTTTTTGTATTTCAAATTGGGTCAGTGAAATCATAGTCGTTTTCAATGCCTCAAAAGATCAATTTCCTCATCTTTATACTTGATGCAACCACAACCTTCCACGCAACTATTACATCTTCTTCGAAAACACCCGACTCTAAATTCATCTGTGCTTAATATCCTCGGTGTTTCTTTTTCTCGTTTTCTTTCGTGGAAGTATCACATTACTTCTCTTTCTAAATAAGCTTCTAAGAGATTGGGTATTCTGATTTTTTTACACAACTCCAGTTGCTTGATATTTATAGCTTTTTGCCTTCTCAACTCTCTTGCTCTCACTAATTCTCTCCAGTCTCTTTCAGCCAGTCGAATTGTTGCGACAGTCTTTCTATACTATCGCTATTGCAATGGATACTGTTCTTCTGAATTCTCTCGTCGCATACCTCCTCCATTGAGAAGGCCTCGTGCGACACGTCTTTCTACACAGTCTCTGCCCACAGACTTAACCTCTATGCTCAATCTTACATGTACTCTACTGGTAAAGTCTGGAAAACGCTCTCTTTTTTTGTTTTCTCGACTTCGTTTGACTTGCATACTTTTAAACCCCGTGTGTCGAGAATGGTCGGTAATTAATAACTAGATTTCCGGTATTTTCCCAACTCTGGTGGTAAATGGTAGGTCTCTGGCCTTTTTTTCCCCCAGAGGTATATATATATATATATATATATATATATATATATATATATATATATATATATATATATATATATATATATATATATATATATATATATATATATATATATATATATATATATATATATATATATATATATATAAATTACCCACTCAATCTTGCGGAAAGGCGACTTTTATTTTCAAGCGGTGCCGGAAAAAGGAGTCCCCTCTCAATTAATTTGGAAGAACAGATCGAGTTATGCTGTGAGTTAAAAGTCATTGAGCAGCTTCCCAAACTGTGTAGAATTAACTTTAAAAGAAAAAAAATATTATTGAGAAAGGATAGATTAAGTTAGGTCTTGTTAGTTTAATTTAAGTTAAGTTTGCTTCCTTTTTTTATAATTTGCGTAAACTATAATTTTTTATTTATTTAATTAATTTGAGTACTATAATGTCAAAATATTTCTTAAAATGTATACTTGACCTAAGTAAATTTAATAGCCATAAAACTTCACTTTTTTAATTATTTTCATTATCTTTCACTTTGAAAAAAAAAGATTTTGAATTACTATTTATTAGGCTTTAGAGTTTACTCTCTTTCATCTATTATTTTATTTATAACTTCCTAATACATATCATAATTAAATGTTGTTAGTTTATTACCAATAGGACAAGCATAAAATGGTACAGCAAAATGTAACTTATTTTTTAAAAGAATAAATTTTTTTTGCAGTATTATCCTGAATAAAAATTTAAGTAGGTACACCCGTTAAAACTAAATTCTTCATTACCTTTTATTAATGAAGATAAAATAATCATAGCGTATTCTGAGACAGCACAGTAATTTAAGAAAAGTAATTCTCAAAAGAGTTTGACCTCATCTTGTATTGTTTGAGTTGGGCTTCAACAAACTTAACAAAAGATTCATTTTGCTCTTCCATGTTTTTAATCACAATTTTATTGTATTTCTCTCTCAAAGACGTATCGTATTTCTCCACAACATTTCTACAGATATGTCTAACTTGCTTCAAAGTAAGATATTCTTCTCCTTTGTCAAAAGAATGATTGCATTCAAATAATGTTCTTTCGGGGTCCGAGTTCTTTTTTAATTTAAAATCATTATTTGGTTCTATAACGGAATGTCTAAGACGTTTCTTTTCCAAGGTATTGAAATCTGCAGAGCTGTTGCGATGCAGAGGTTTTGCCTCATATTTACTTTTATCATGGATCAAACCGTCGTTTCTTTTCTTTACTAATAATTCATTTTGACAATTAGTAGAAATGTTTTCGGTGCTAATCTTAGAAGCTATTTCCTTATGCTTATTAGATTTTGCATTTATGTTTAACTTTCTTCGTTTGCAAGTTCCTGATAAATTTGAAGTTGATGGGATATTCTCAAAACTAAGACTTCTTTTAAGAGAAACGCAAGCCATTTTGGGTAAAAGATCAAATGTCCCTTCTTAACTTCACTTTTAGCAGAAATGAACAAATATCTAAACTTTAAAATTCACAAAAATAAAAAAATAAAAAATTTATTACATTCTTATCATATGTTTTGAGTACGAATATTCAAGTATAAAAAGAGATCATTCAAACATTTAAAATTAAAGAAACACCCTAATGAATTATTTAAAAAAAATTTATAGCAGATGTGAAGCTCAGTTTGCCCTTGCATTTGTAATTTATTATTATTATTATTATTATTATTATTATTATTATTATTATTATTATTATTATTATTATTATTATTATTATTATTATTACTTTTGAAAAGAATAACAATAGCAATAATGATTACTATTATTATTATCATTATTATTATATTATTTTTATCATATTAAATAATGTGATTTGATTGTCGTCGGGATTGAACATGCTTAAAAGTAGTTGGGAAAAGAGAAATGAGAAGCATCAGAAAGAAGATTCAGGATAGAAGAAGCTTCATCATTTAAAGATGGGCAATGAATTTCTATACATAAAACTTCCAAATCCTACAATCAAGGAGGGAGACTCATGTTGAAGAATAGAGAAATTAGAAGAATAAAAAGGGTGGGTATCTCCATTGTCTTTTATGGCAGAGTGTACAGGAAAGCAAAGAGAAGGTCTGTTCTAAAGAAAACTTCTCTATGCTTATTAATCCTCACTTTTAATTGTAGGCCAATATGGCCTACATGAGCCGCATTACAGATGGCACACTTAAATAAATTAATTAATGAGGATCTGAGAAGCATTGGGTGAGACTCCTTCTGTCTGAAGAAGCTTTAAATTGCGGATGTTAACTTTGATGAGAATGCTGATGCGGATATGATATATATATATATATATATATATATATATATATATATATATATATATATATATATATATATATATATATATATATATATATATATATATATATATATATATATCTCATAATAGTATAAGCTACTTCCTGTGTTGGGACTTGAAATAACTGTTACTGTGACAATTTGAATTAATTATAACCTCTACGTGAAGTTTGAAGTTTGTTTGTTTTCTAATCAGTTTTTTGACGCAAATTATAAAATTATTCACCTTTTCTCCATTACTTATTATTTATAATTATTCTTCATCATGTGTAGAAAAAGGGAAACTCGATAATTCATTTGTATTAGTACTAATGCAGGAAATATAATAATAATATTAAAAGTTTCGGTATCATTGTAAATAGACATTAAGTAAAATAATAAAGTCTGCCACAGTATAATAAATAAACAGAAGTGAGAATATTTTACTTATTAATTTGGGTGCATTAATTCTTAAATAGAAATAAGATTTGTATATGAAGCAGCTGATGTTTCATTGCTTTATGAGGTTTTGTATAGTTTTGGTTGAGTTGCAAATTCGTTCCTGTGAAATGAGTTAAATTAGTGTTCATTGACTTAAATGTATGAAAAAATCGAAACAGTTTTAGCTGTGTGTGAGATGGTTATGTTGGTTTCACGTAGATGAGAGATTTAACAAATTTTCTTATGATACTTTATTTCATTTACTTTAATGTTCATCTTTATAGGAAGTACAAGTCTTGGGCTCCACACAAAGTCCAAAAATTATTTGATAATTGTTGCTTCTGCTTCATTAAGGTTTATGGAAACAGTGCCAAAAAGTTTTTAAAAATCTCCCAATCTCTTTCTGATGTGCATCTTAGAGTTCCCATAGACTCAGCTATTTGGGAGAACAAATTGTTATACGAACTTCAAAATAGGCAATTGTTGCTCCTACAGGAATGTAAACCTAAGTATTAAACATAAGATAAAGGAATCTGACTGAGTTCGAAAAGGTTTTCAAGTCAGAGTCTTTACAACCACGGCTCCAAGTCTGGCCAAACAATTTATAATCATCCTATATATATATATATATATATATATATATATATATATATATATATATATATATATATATATATATATATATATATATATATATATATATATATATATATATATATATATATATATATATATATATATATATATATATATATATATATATATATATATATATATATATATATATATATATATATATATATATATATATATATATATATATATATATATATATATATATATATATATATATATATATATATATATATATATATAACTTTAATTAAATTTAAAAAACAACTTTCTGTAAATTTTTTATTGCATATAGCGAGAGTCATACCAGTTTCATAATAATAAATGAAAAATGAAATCCGTCAAACTTTTTTTAATAACGTATTTTATATCAGAAATCGAGCGCTGCACATTTTGAGTACAGGTATATACTTGGAAACTGAATAAAGAAAATGAGGTTCAACAATAAAGCTACGCCATCTTCGAGTGTACTGTACCAAATAAAATAAATTCTAAAATTCATTCTATTTCTCTTGTTTGCGATATAGAAACTCTACAACACACACATACACACGCGCGGGCACACGTACACATACACACACATACACACACACACACACACTCGAACTCTATTACTCATCGTTGTAGGAAAGCTCTTTCCTCTATAATACGTCTTTTGTACGTTTGGAAATTGGAGAACACGGAAGCCATATTCACCGACAGTTGGAGAGTATCTTATATTGAAAGTTTCTTTTTCCCTGGCTTCATCCTTCGCATTTTTATTTATGTACAAAATCTCTATATAGAAAATCTCTTCTTTTTAGGTACGTATAAAAATTTGTTCTATTAAATTTATTTTTACAATGAAGAATTGCATCTTTTTCTTGGCATATGAGATCAAATTTCGAAAAGTAAAATAAAATTGGTCAAATAAAAATCAAGTTAATTTTAATGGCTTTATGTTCTGTTTGAAATTATAAATCACTTTTTCATATATGTATATTCTCACAGGTAATAACACAAATTATATATATATATATATATATATATATATATATATATATATATATATATATATATATATATATATATATATATATATATATATATATATATATATATATATATATATATATATATATATATATATAGAGAGAGAGAGAGAGAGAGAGAGAGAGAGAGAGAGACAAACCGACGATAAAAGCTTCAAACTCCTACGTGATGAAAGTAATGATGGGGAGTAGGGTCGTTGAGGGGTATTGTTTGGATGCCGCTCATCCAAGTATCTCTGAGGCAGGTTTATATTTCGCCACTTTGCCATGCTCTATGAAGGATAATATATTAGAGTAAGTGCTTGTAAATTTGATGGTACTTATGAAGAAGGGGTAAGGTACAGGAAGTATAAGGAGCCTTGGCCCTCCAATATGGGTCGAGGGTAATGCAAATAAAGGGGAGAAAGGTGGGAGTGAGAGGCACTCTAGTGTAAGTCGATGCGTTCAAGGGATAACTCTCTGAGAAGGAGAAAAACAGAGGACAAATGCGTGTATTTGCCACTCTTAACACACCGTGGGAAATGCCCAAAGAAAATCATTTACATTGCTTTGTATGATATATATATATATATATATATATATATATATATATATATATATATATATATATATATATATATATATATATATATATATATATATATATATATATATATATATATATATATATATATATATATATATATATATATATATATATATATATATATATATATATATATATATATATATATATATATATATATATATATATATATATATATATATATATATATATATATATATATATATATATATATATATATATATATATATATATATATATATATATATATATATATATATATATATATATATATATATATATATATATATGGTCACAGGGAAAAAGTTGTATATTAAGTATAAATCGCAACTTTTCAGAGCATTACTTTTTTCCTTTAATCTATTCCTGTAAATCCAGTTTTTGAAAAAAAAAAAAATTTGGTTAGCATCAATATGACTCAAATGAGTTTCTAAATTTATTGGTTTAAAGAATAATTAATTCACTGAAACCTTTTTACGATTTTCCTATAGTTACCTGATTGTTCATCAGAACATACCAAATTATTCACCATACTTACCTGATTATGGTATGGTATTTAATCACACTCATCTAATTATTCACCAAACTTTTTACAATACTAAAAATATTTTCTTCGTTATTTTTTTTTTTGAGGGGGGGGTGTTAAATATTATCCATTAGGATATTGTATTTACTTAAAAGATAAGTATTAGAGAAATGAAACTTTAAAAAAATACTTTGAAAGATAATTAATGAATATAAAATCATTTTTGAGTACAAATAAGTCAACTCTGAATTCAATGCAAAATTAAACAACATTATTCTGAATACAAAAAATCAGAATTATTAATTCGACTTACCTTGCTGTTCCTGTGAATGATGTCCCTCTAAAGTTGATCAAGTTGATTTAACCGAGAACAGCCACTTTACATGGAAACAGTGAATAAATGGCGAAATGCCGTTGTCCACACAGATACTTTGAAAAAATATGGTAATTCGACTGACTCGTTGTTTCAGTGATTGATGACCCTCTCAAAGTATAGTAAGTTGATTTGACCGAGGAGAGCACGCACTATTTTACGAGATGCCAAGAAACCCACATCTTTATAACTCAGAAAGTATTAGAGTCCTGAGTCTTCGACTTTTACAGAGTGGGCAGAGGGCAGAGGGCGCTTGGGACATGATCAAAGTGCATTTAACTCATTTTAACCATTTTTCGAATTAACAACTTATTCCCTGCGACAATATATATATATATATATATATATATATATATATATATATATATATATATATATATATATATATATATATATATATATATATATATATATATATATATATAAAGGCATAGGAGAGTGTTTTTTGCACGTAATGTATGAAATTTTAAATAAATTACCTATAAATTTAGATTCGACACACCTTAAACACTTTAATATTTCATAAAAACTCTCTACAAAATATAATTATTTACTAATCCTTAAATTTACTGTTTATTAACTGCAAAATTATCCATTAATTTTGCATATGATAATGCAATCACTGACAGACTTGCAAGGGCATTACTCGCAAGATAAAATGAATTATCTTCATTGTTCCAGTGCTCAATTAAAGATGATATATATATATATATATATATATATATATATATATATATATATATATATATATATATATATATATATATATATATATATATATATATATATATATAAATAAAAATAAATAAAATAAAAATAATCGTCTTCCCCCAGGAAGGACTTTCGTCCTGTCAGTGGGATCTTTCGAGGAAGATCCTTGGGTTACACGGGCCCACGGCGGATACCGCTGGCTAGGCCAGGCCTATCGCGGATGCCGGAGATTATTCCCATCAGTGGCAAGAGCACCCCACTGATGTACTCGTTTAACGACTGAGTCATTCGGAGCTAAGCGGAAGGAGAAATCACTAACGTTTCCCGCTCCGGCCAGGCCTCGAACCCTGGACTTCTCGCGTGCTATAGCGAGTGCTCGATCGACTGAGCTACGGAGCCGCTAGTATATATATATATATATATATATATATATATATATATATATATATATATATATATATATATATATATATATATATATATATATATATATATATATATATATATATATATATATATATATATATATATATATATATATATATATATATATATATATATATATATATATATATATATATATATATATATATATATATATATATATATATATATATATATATATATATATATATATATATATATATATATATATATATATATATATATATATATATATATATATATATATATATATATATACACTATTGGAAAGATTTTCTTCCTGACAGTAAAACGAGCTTCTTCTTCTGTGAAGCTCCCAAGTTTTTTGAAGATCATATTTCTCAGAGAGATGATTTCCTTGAAATTTATGCTCCTATTAGAGTTGTCATACTATCAGTGAGATTAACACCTTTTTCCCATTTGTCCCTAAAAACTTTTTCTCTTTGAGTTTTCTAAAAATTCATGTGTCTCAGAGCTCTGATTTTTCGATTTTAGTCTTAGAATTGCTCAAGAAATAAAATTAATGGCTGGGAAGCTAAGCACTGTCGTTATTTATAAAAATATCACTTCAAGGGCATTCATATAAAATCAGCATAGAAGATAGAATTCATGAAAGTATATATAGATATATATATATATATATATATATATATATATATATATATATATATATATATATATATATATATATATATATATATATATATATATATATATATATATATATATATATATATATATATATATATATATATATATATATATATATATATATATATATATATATATATATATATATATATATATATATATATATATATATATATATATATATATATATATATATATATATATATATATATATATATATATATATAATCACATTTCCTCTTCACAGTATTGTGAAAGTATTATTTTTGTTGTCAAATTAATTGTTCTTTAAGGTTTAGACATAAATGTTTCATTCAAAAGCTTTCCTTAATAATTCTTATAATACAATATTGATAAAAATTAAATATTCTGTTATTGAAATATAAAATAAGCTCTTCTATAATTTAATAAAGAAAATTTCAAAAGCAATTATTTCAGAAGTTTTTGCTTAAAAAGATAAAGGAATGAAAGTAGAGTCAAGCAATGGAAATTATAATGAAATTATTAAAGGCTTTTATCAATTAGAAATTTTTCGGTAGAAAAATCTGTCTGACGTCAAATTTCAAAGTAAAATTATCTTTGTTGTAAAAAATGAAATATGAGACTAATGATGAAAAAAAATTTGTTTGGTACAAAAGCAAAAAAAAAAAAAATAATAATAAAATAAAAAAAAAAAAAAAAAATTTGAAAGGTTGAATGCCAAACGTTGATCAAAGTTGATAAGCCAATTTGAGCAACGATTGAGTCAATTTTAAAATATAATAGCAGTATCAAGAGACAGAGTTGCCAGATGCCAAGAGACGGTGTTGCCAGACGTCAAAGTTGACAAAACGCAGACCATAAAATTCAGAAATAAATTAAATAACAAAATTACTAAACAAATAA
>SEYY01022679.1:15000-20000 GCA_009176605.1 Armadillidium nasatum | reverse complement strand
TATTTCAAAGAAACATTTGCTTCATAATTTATTAATGAATAAAACATAATTGAAATATGTTGAAAAAAAATCATTTTAAAGTCAAAGTTGAATTAATAAAACTTTTTTCTTTCTTTTTAATGAAACAAAGAATGATAAAGTAATAATATATTACACAAATGACAATTTTTATTTACTAATGTTGATTTATTTTCTAAAATTATAGGTATGCAAATAAAAATCAATTAAACATAAACACTTTTTGGAATTAACAAGGAGCCAAGAAGCCAAGGAGCCAAGGAACAAGGAGCCAAGGAGCCAAGGAGCCAAGGAACCATGTAACCAAAGAGCCAAGGAACTATGGAGCCAAGGAACCAAGGAACTATGTAACCAAAAAGCCAAGGGGCCAAGGAACCATGTAACCAAAGAGCCAAGGAACTATGGGGCCAAGGAACCAAGGAACTATGTAACCAAAAAGCCAAGGGGCCAAGGAACCATGTAACCAAAGAGCCAAGGAACTATGGAGCCAAGGAGTTAAGGAGAAAATAAGCCAATTAGCCAAGGAGCCAATTATCCAAGGAAATTTCTTTCGTCTGTTAAAGCAACTTTGAGTTTTATAAATCGAGTTTACAAAACTAATTTTCTTTTATGAAATGAATAATTCTACATTTATGTAATTCTAATGTATGTTGCTTTATATAATATTTTAAACTTATTTTCTTAATTTAACAAAAACAAATGTTCAAATTAGTATCATCTTAGATAAATAAAAAAACATAAATACACGTAGCCTTCATATCTCTATTAAACTAAGCATCAGAATTTCAAGCAATTATGATTACGATTCTTTCTAAACCTTTCTTATCCAACAATTTCAAAATTTTCAGATTTTCTTTCCTTTATCAATGGTTGAAAGCTTTCATATTCTGAAATTTTCAAATCTATCTATCTATCTATCTATCTACCTATCTATCTATCTATCTATCTATCTATCTATATCTATCTATCTATATATATATATATATTATATATATATATATATATATATATATATATATATATATATATATATATATATATATATATATATATATATATATATATATATATATATATTATATATATAGTATATTATAATTTAAATTAATAATAATTTAAATTACAATTTATGTCTCTTATTTTTTCTCCTAACAGACATTTTTAGAACCTTTCTTTCTTTATTTATTTTTTATTCCTTTTAAAATTTATTTCTATATATTTTTACCCATCAATAAAGAGACCTTTTGTTGCTGATGGAAACACGTATTCGTATTCTTGTCTAAATAATTGAAATAATATTTTTGCATTCATATACAGCAAAAAAAAAAAAAGAAAAAGGAAAAACTTGTTTACAACTCGTACTTCACAAAATAATGAATGATATATAATATATATATATATATATATATATATATATATATATATATATATATATATATATATATATATATATATATATTAATATATATATATATTATATATATATATATATATATATATATATATATATATATATATATATATATATATATATATATATATATATATATATATATATATATATATATATATATATATATATATATATATATATATATATATATATATATATATATATATATATATATATATATATATATATATATATATATATATATATATATATATATATATATATATATATATATATATATATATATATATATATATATATATATATATATATATATATATATATATATATATATATATATATATATATATATATATATATATATATATATATATATATATATATATATATATATATATATATATATATATATATATATATATATATATATATATATATATATATATATATATATATATATATATATATATATATATATATATATATATATATATATATATATATATATATATATATATATATATATATATATATATATATATATATATATATATATATATATATATATATATATATATATATATATATATATATATATATATATATATATATATATATATATATATATATATATATATTAGTGAAGTGGCACATAGTTAAAAGGGAAACATTGGCAGAATTCTAAATGTCTTCCTCCATGTTGTGAAGTTGCAAATATTTGCTCTCGAAAGTCGGAAACAAATATTTTAACTTTCTTTTTAAGTTTTGAAATAGTCATTTTAGTTACTGAGGAAGATCTTCAGGAAGAGAAAGTTTCGCCATTTGAAACTTTAAAATAATCCTCGATACGTCCACAATAATAAACGATACAAAGAACATATATATATATATATATATATATATATATATATATATATATATATATATATATATATATATATATATATATATATATATATATATATATATATATATATATATATATATATATATATTCAATAAATGCTTATAAACCAAGCAGTTTGTAACAAAGTAAATAGAGCTAAACATATTGGAGGATAAAGAAATACTTACCTCATCAGGGGTCGAACCACCGCATGTTGCGACTGAGATCGACAAAAGACTTGGTGCTCTACCGTTGAGCTATCCACGAACCCAAAAAAGTTCGCTTCAAGAAACAGTTTCAAGCAACCGATCTTCCCGTCAAGGTACAATCACCAGGTTTTCACCCTGTTCCTCCCCACTCCTTTGATTTTATTCAATAAATGCTTATAAACCAAGCAGTTTGTATATATATATATATATATATATATATATATATATATATATATATATATATATATATATATATATATATATATATATATATATATATATATATATATATATATATAATATATATATATATATATATATATATATATAAGGGCTACCAAGTGGGTAAATTTTTGCCGACTTCTACTTAGAAATACCGCTACAAAAAAGAAAAAAAAATGTTTAAAAAAACTTTTGCTTTAGACTCCGAGTTTTGTTGCAAATATATAATCCAATCATGAATTTCTGCAAAAGAAATGAAGTGGAACTAAAATTAAATTCAATTTCTGAATATTCTAAAATTTTCTAGCAAAAACCTCTCTGAGGTTTATGATATAAACCTCAAATTTTCATCTATTCTGCAAAAAAAATAAAAAATGGTGAAAAAAAAGGATGTTTTTTTCAATTTCTTTCATAACGAGCAATAAATATTAGTTAATTAAACAGAAGTTTAGAAGGAATCTCTTAAGAATAAATAGTATTTCAACTTTATACCAAATTTAGGTCTCCTTTTTCAGATTTCTGCTTCATTTTCGTTCTATTTAATACAGAAATTGTGAAAGGACACGATTTTAGGTAACTCAGATGTTTAAAAACTCGTTTGTCATTACATTTTTAAGCTTCTACTTCCTAAAGTATTTAAGATAAACAGTTAATGATTCGCATCCACAGATCACAAACACACTCACACAATATATATATATATATATATATATATATATATATATATATATATATATATATATATATATATATATATATATATATATATATATATATATATATATATATATATATATATATATATATATATATATATATATATATATATATATATATATATATATATATATATATATATATATATATATATATATATATATATATATATTACATGAGAAAGCTTGTGGGAAAAGACAAGGTATCATGCAAACTCATCAGATTTTGGGAAAGTCAAAAAAAGGTCCAGATCAATTATCGATATTTCCAAATAAACGGTGTTTGAAAGCACCTAAGTCAAAGGAAATTAAAAATTGAAGATTGTGTCCGACATTACTAGTTGAGTGCAAGAAAAACTATTAAGTTGGCTATTAAGTTTGGGTCAGAAAGCTAGAAAGACAGAAAAAACTGGATGAGGCAGCGCAGACAGAGGAGTTCATAACCTCTCTAGAAAAGGAGAGAAATGTGTGTGATAAGAGGGTTCAGAGAATCAATTTCTGTTGTAATAGTAATAGTCTAAAAGAGGGATGTGAAAGCATAACTGATAAGGCGAAAAGCTTACAGATTTAGACTATTCCTTCTAAATAATGGTTAAATGAGTGGTAAAACCACTTCAGATATGCTCTTTATGTATAATCTACACGAAGATAAACAAAGTCCCAGTGTAAGGTAAGCAAATGAGGTGTAGGAAGATTCTGAAGACATTTCAGAACACTTAACCCCTTTGAATTTTGCTTAGTGATTGAAGCAATTTTGATCCTTTATAGAATGATTACAAGAAAAGGAAAAACCGAGAGTATTAGTTGAGGAAAGGAAAGGCTTGAGTTGAGGTGCTCTTAAAGATGTTATAGTTGTGATAAAAATGAACTATGGCTCATAGAGTCCACCCTTTCTCGAAATATATATATATATATATATATATATATATATATATATATATATATATATATATATATATATATATATATATATATATATATATATATATAGTATTTGAATGGCTTAATAATTAATTACTTAAAAAAAAAAAAAAAAAAAAAAAAAAAAATTTAAAACAAAAAAAAAAAGTTCTTTTTTATCTCCAGTATAAACCTCGTTCAACAAAATAACAAGAGAAAGAAAGAACTAAGTAAAAATAAAGCCAAAAAAAAAAAAGGAGAAAAGAAATGAAGGCGATCTACGTTTCAATCAATGACCGGAAAGTTCATACCTGGAATAATATCTATGCAGCAATATTTGAATTTTTCAATCCAATTCAATATTTTATATTTTCCGTATTATATTCACCCCTACGTACCAAATTCACTCACACACACACACACACACACACACACACACACACATATATATATTTATATATTATATATATATATATATATATATATATATATATATATATATTATATATATATATATATATATATATATATATATATATATATATATATATATATATATATATATACCTTTTTTTTTTACCTTATCACCCCCTGACCACCCCATGTTGAGGCGGCCACACTTCGCTAATGAAGCT
>SEYY01022679.1:0-5000 GCA_009176605.1 Armadillidium nasatum | reverse complement strand
TATTATTATTATTATTATTATTATTATTATTATTATTATTATTATTATTATTATTATTATTATTATTATTATTATTATTATTATTATTATTATTATTATTATTATTATTATTATTATTTTTATTATTATTATTATTATTATTATTATAAGAAAGCGAAAAAATAACTTTAGAAGTATTACTTTTACAAGAGCACAAAGTATCGTGGATTAATTCAACCTAGTGAAATATTTTCCTGTGTAAGGCTTGTAATAATTCTGAACATTGAGAATTTTTAGAACATTCTTAGAATTGTTTTTCTCAAAATTTGTCGCAGAATTCTTAAAATTTTTAATTTGCTCAAATTGCAACATTACGTAACATGCCTTTTTATCTCATTCGTTTAGTGCTGTGATTTCTATCCAATTATGACGATATCCTCTACTGGTGGGGGACAAAACCTTGGGGGGGAAAGAGAAAGAGAAAATAAATGTACAGTTTTTAATTCTCTTAAAAATTCAACTTTTTCTGATTATTTTTTTTTATATTATTAGAATAAGAAGAAATACTTAAGTAAATTCCATCATTTATATTTTAATTTCTTTTTCATTTACTTTGAGATGGAAAACGGAGCACAAGCTGAGAGAAATTTCAATTTTAAATTCACATTTCCAAACTCGATTCAAAATTTTACTTTCTATTATAGAATTCAAATCCAAAAAATTAAACTCCCAACATGTGCATTTCAACTCTAAACTCTTTGATATATATATATATATATATATATATATATATATATATATATATATATATATATATATATATATATATATATATATATATATATATATATATATATATATATATATATATATATATATATATATATATATATATATATATATATATATATATATATATATATATATATATATATATATATATATATATATATATATATATATATATATATATATATATATATATATATATATATATATATATATATATATATATATATATATATATATATATATATATATATATATATATATATATATATATATATATATATATATATATATATATATATATATATATATATATATATATATATATATATATATATATATATATATATATATATATATATATATATATATATATATATATATATATATATATATATAACAGTTGATATAACACCTTTTCTTTAGGCAGAACTTTACAAGTGTCAAAAGGATCATAAGGAATTTATTTTTATTTATTTTATTTATTATTAATTTATTTTTAATAAATTTACTGCCGACAAGTTTCGGGTTCGAACTACTTCAACCCATTCTCAAAGCAAACAATAAAATTAAAATGATTAAAATAATAGTAAAAATTATTATAAAATTAATATATAAAACGAATGAATAAATTTATCTATTTTAAATAGTAATTTTATTTATTTATTTTTTTAAACTGTTAATTTAATCATTATTATTTTATTCATTTTATTGCTAGTCTTGAGAATGAGTTGAAGGAGTTCGAACCCCAAACTTGTCGGCAGTAAATTTATTATTATATATATATATATATATATAATAGTAGTTGCGTACACATATTGTCGGTAAATGCAATTGCATGCAATTGCATGCAATGTTGCATGCAACATTGCAATTGCATGCAATGTTGCTTGCAACATTGCAATGTTGCATGCAATATTGCAAAAAAAAAAAATTTAATTAAAAAAATAATTAAAAAAAAAATTAATTAATTTAAAAAAATTTAATTAATAAAAAATAAATAAATAAATTAAATAATATATATATATATAAATCTTGTCACCCACTATCCTTTGGGAGGTTCGTCGCGCCCGCCCGCGTGCTAAAAAAATCCGCCAACCGGAAACCCGCTAGGGGTATTATTATTATTATTATTATTATTATTATTATTATTATTATTATTTTTTATTATTTTTCTTTTGTTTTTTGTATTTATATTCATCATCATCTTTATTATTATGTCATTCTAATTAATTTTAAAAAACATTGACTTCTATCCGGCTGGGACACTTTCCATGAAGTGTAGAGACCATGTTTACGGTTCAGCGACTGCTTCACAACTGATAAATTCTTTCGTTGTTCAGAGATAGAGGAAAACAAAATAACCCTAACCACCAGGTGTTTACCCTGAGGCTAATCAGGTGTTCAACCGTTTTTTAGGCCTAAGTTAAGCCTAACCACCAGATGTTTGCCCTGAGGCTAATCAGGTGTTCAACCTTAATTTAGGCCTAAGTTAAGCCTAACCGCCAGATGTTTACCCTAAGGCTAATCAGGTGTTCAACCTTAATTTAGGCCTAAGTTAAGCCTAACCGCCAGGTGTTTACCCTGAGGCTAATCAGGTGGTTTAACAAAAGAAAATAACCTTTTCTTTCTTCATTGTACGTAAGCTAAAAATACTTATTTCTATTGTTATAAAAGTTTGAAAATGTCACTTCTTTTAATGAAGAACATAATTAATTGGTTTTCCTTCAACTTGGTAACACCTAAAAATGGATTTGTATGAGAACGGAAAAAAACTTTATTTTATTTTTATTAATATAACATACATACAGTATATACACATATAATACATAATACATTAATAACATTTTATTAATATAACATGCAAACAGTATATACACATATAATAGTTACATAATACATTAATAACATTTTATTAATATAACATACAAACAGTATTTACACATATAATAGTTACATAATACATTACACAACATTTTATTAATATAATACATTACATAAAACTTTCTTAATATATATATATATATATATTATATATTATTATATATATATATATTATTATTATTATTATTATTATTATTATTATTATTATTATTATTATTATTACATATAATTATTGTGATATAACACTATCATTTTTTTTAACACAGCATTATTTTTAACACCACATTATTTTTTAAAACACAGTTATTTTCTTAAGACACTTTAACATGTATAAGGTTCTTCTATAGGCCTAAGTAAAAATTCAGTGCATGTGATATACTGTTCTAAACTTGATAAGCCTTCGGTAGTTATATAGGTATAAATGTCTCTAGGTGAGAACGCTAAGTCATCTTCGCTGCAATTTTCAGTCTTCATTCGCTCATTCCAAAGCCGTGTAAAACTTTCAACGTCTACCACAGACATCACAGGGGCACACTGGGCGTCGAAGGAATAGTTTTCAGTGTATACTTTATACATAACACCATGAGCCATGTTGATAATAGTATCTAACTTGTCCACGTCGTCTAACCGTTTTGTAATTTCTTCATTCAATTTCATGAATGATGTAATTTTATCCGGACCAGCTATAAAGAATCCTATTCCTGACGGTCTAAATATGCCTTCAGGTTTCGGTCTCCACCAATTTCGTACATCTACAGACGGGATATTATTATGCAGCCCTAAATACGAGTGTAAGGCGACTGGTATCCTTCAGTCCACCACCAGAGATTATTATGCCTTCTTCATTGGTAACACTATTAAGGGTATATTTCTCGTTTATCCAGTTATCCACTTCATTAAATATTCTTTTTAAATCTGTAGCTGACATGAATAGAGGCCGATTTCCATCACTGCTAGAGGAAGAGCATGAAAAATATTGCTCACTATTAGGTTTTCGTCTAAACATTAAAGTTAATAGACTTTTATCAGGGTGAGACACTTTCCATGATGTAAAATCGGAAATAAATTTGTATTTAAGTGTAGAGACCATGTTTACTATTCAGCGGGTGCTTCACAACTGAGGAATTCTTTCACTGATCAAAAATAAGGAAGGCTAAATAAACCTGTGTTTACGGTTCAACGACTGTTGCACAACTGATGAAATCTTTTACTGCTCGGAGAGAGGAAGACAAAATAAGCCTAACCCTATAAGCCTAACCGCCAGGTGTTTGCCCCAAGGGCATCCTTTTTTTAGGCCTAAGTTAAGCCTAACACGCAGGTGTTCTTATCCATTAATCATTCTTGACAGCTAGATGTTTACCTTAAGGATATTCAGGTAACCGACCTTTTTTTAGGCCTACGCTAAGCCTAACGAGCAGGTGTTCTTATCCATTAATCATTCTTGACAGCTAGATGTTTACCTTAAGGATATTCAGGTAACCGACCTTTTTTTAGGCCTACGCTAAGCCTAACGAGCAGGTGTTCTTATCCATTAATCATTCTTGACAGCTAGATGTTTACCTAAATTAATGATATTCATATGGCCGACCTTTTTTTAGGCTTACGCTAAGCCTAACGAGCAGGTGTTCTTGACCATTAATCATTCTATTGTATCTTCTGTCCATTCTTTATTACATTAGGCCTAAATTATCAAACCTGTTATGTTAAGCCTAATAAAAGTTACAATTTTAGCCAAACTCTCATAACATCAGCTTGCTTTCTTAATCTTTTAACCGATGGATACGGATTCTTTCTTACACGTGTTCTAGTCAGGCCTAACGGTGGAGTGGCGGATGACGTCATAGCTCTAGGTATGTTTGAGGCTAGAGTTTCAGGTATATCTTGTACATTCTCTAATTCTTCTAATCTATTTGTATTTAGTATTAGACTCCGTGGAAGATTAATATTTCGAAGTTTTTGTTTTATTATAGGCCAACCTGTTACTGGACTTCTACGCCAATTACGAACCAAATCAGAAATTAAGTCTATTATATTTGATCCAGGGATAGGTTTATCATCAATTATGATTTGACCTGTTTTATCCCACACTATTTGATTTTTTAAAGTATTAAATAATGCAATACCTCTATTCTTCACTGATACAGGAAGACTGTATTCTAAAATAGTTTTCAAATCTTTTTCTTCAGTGTCTTTAACTTCCTTTTCAGGTGTAGATACAGCTTCATTATCATGACCATATTTTTCTTTTAAATCTACTAATTTTTGCAGCATGTCTTGATATTTCGTTCTTTTTTCATGTATATTCATGTTAGAATTTAAAATTGTCATAAGTTCATTTTCAATACTTG
>SEYY01022678.1:50000-61141 GCA_009176605.1 Armadillidium nasatum | reverse complement strand
GAATTTTGTCAATTATGAAGTTTTTATTAAAATAAAAATATGATTTTTATTTATTTGAAATACAGAAGAAATATTTCTGTATAAAATCCTCCTTCCCAAGTTAGAAACAGTGGGAAACAGGTTAATAATGAACAAAATTAATTGGAAAACAAATTTAAAATATTGAATTCAAAGTGAAGTGAACTGAGTTCAATTAGAATTACAAAATTTCAACAGAAATTCAAAGTTGAAAAAGTAAAGATGATTATTGAAAGGTTGAAAGTTCAAATTCAAAAAAAATAAAAAAAAATTTATTAAGTTATTTAAACTATAGGAGAGTAAGGAAATTCGAAATGACATTCTGACAAGAATGACAAGAATGGTGAATTAAAAACTGAGTTTATATTTGAAACTGAAATTGAGAAATTGATATTCAAAATTTTGAAATTGAGTGGAAAATGAAATAGAAAAACAAAAACAAAGAACAAAGAAATGATGCAAAGTTTAAAGTAAATTTTCTAAAAAGTAATTAAAAGAAAAATTAAAAACAAATTACAAAACAAATGTTGAATAACAGTATTTAAAATTTGTCAAAGGGTTTGAAAAATTGGGATTTAAAGAAAGAAATTTGAAAAAAAATTATACATTAGATACTACATATAAAAGAATGTGAAGTGGACATAATGAATGAAGTACATACAAGCAAGCAAGTACTGATATTAGAAAGTATGAAAGGACACAATTAAGACGTTCAAAGCAAGTATGTAATTTATATAGTATTCTTGTATAAGAATGTTAATGTTCTGCAATGTAAATTTGTGTAAAGAAATGTATGAAGTGCAAAGTTGTAAAATATACAAAATAATGATAATAATATAAATAATTATGATTATGAGTACATATAAAACCAAATTAATCAATTTAAATAAATAAATTCAACCATTAGTTTTATATGAAAGATAATTTATATAATTTATATAATTTAACTGGTAAATTATTAAATTATTGTACTGAAATGTAAAAGTACATATAAAAACAATAAAAAAATTAAATAAATTAAAATCTAAATTAAAATAGAATTACAATTTAAAATAACAATTTAAAATTGAAATGAAATTAATAAAATTTATTTATGAAAAAAATGATAAAGTACATTGAAAAGTTGTTGTATAGAATTACAATTTAAAATAACAATTTAAAATTGAAATGAATTTAATAAAATTTATGAAGTAAATTATTACAAAAAGAAATATAAAGAAAATATATTGACTATTCTCCCCTTTAAAAAAAAAACTTTTCAAAAAAAAAAACAATATAATAGGAAAAAGTGTAAATGTAAATAATTAGAATGAATGAACCACAAAAAAAAATTTTCAACAAATAATAAGGAATATTATTACAACAAAAATGATTAAATAATAAGAAATTAATGAAACATGTACAAAATTATACTTTGCAAGATAAAATTAAACGGCTAAATAGCGATGGCAGATATTCGGCTCAAATGGACAATTCTTGATAAATCCAGGTGGAGAGAATTGTTGGGCCTGGCAAAGTTTTTGATAACAAAGTAGGTTCACTCATTCACAATGACATCAATTTTGAATGTAAATGTTGGAAAGAGACGAAAGTGGCAAAATTTCAAGATTAATGGTAACTGAAAGAAATAATTTGATTAGTACATGGTACATGGAAGAAAATTTCAACAAACATACAAGTAAATATGAAACTAAAGTTGCAAGATTGAAGTTAGTTTGAAATGTACATTGAAATTAAATTGTAAATTTGAAGTAAATTTAAATTGATATCAAATTATGAGATTAAAAGGTTTAAAAAAAATTATTAAACAAGCAAGGAAATTCACAAAATTATAAATTTAAATGAATAATTTGAAAAAAAATATTTTAATTAAGCAAAATAAAATAACTAAAGGAATTATTAAATAATAAACAAAAAAATAATATACAAATGTAAACAAAAGAAATTTGTTAATGATAAGCAACATTGATTATTAAAACAATAAAAGATGTTAGGATTGATAGTTTGAAGTAATTATAAAGTGATAAAAACAATAATAATGAAAAAAAAAGTAAAATTGCAAAAGAATTATTGGAATCAGATGATTAGTAATATTCTGCAACGATGTTCTGAAACAAAAATTGTATATAAATAATTAAAATATAATTACAGGATGTAATTCTGGAAACAAAAATTGGTTCTGAAAAGAAAATTTTATTAAAATAATAAGGATGTAGAATTGGTTGAGGATTATTTTTGGGAATTGATATAGTAGTAAAGTTTTCGATTTATAAATTATAAATTTTTATATTAATGCAATGAATTACGGAAATTTATTAAACTTTTGACGGTAATGTGACGGTAAAACGGTAATTTATTGACGAAAAGACGGTAATGTAACGGATATAAAGACGGTTATTTAAAATATTATAGGACAATTTCAAAGAAAATAAGTAATGTAAAAGAAATTTGGTTTGAAAATTTGAGATATGAAAATAAGGATTTCTCAAGATAAAGGATTTTATAAAAGAATAAACAGTTATTCCTTTACGGTAATAAGGATAAAATTAATCAAGCAAAAGACTTGGTTTGAAAGGTAGGTAGGTTATTTGGATTATGATATGATAAACACATTGGTTTGAAAGGTAGATAGGTAATTTGGATTATGACGGAAAAAAAAATAAGAGAAATTTCTACAGGAATTTCTGGAAAACAGCTGGAAATTTTATGGACATTTAGCTGGAATATATATACATGGAGATAAAATATATATGATAATATTATATGGTATATTATTTAGGGTAGGTAACAGGTAAGAGAATATTGGAATTAGTAATAAGCAAGATGAAAATTAGTTGAAAATAAAATGGAATTTTGCTCAAAATTTCAGTTTTTGGAACACTTTTGAAAAATTGGTTATTTTATGGAAATTAGTGATGGATATATAAATATTTTGGTATACATGGATAGATTATACATATATCTATAGAAAGATCCATATAAATCTCAATTAGGATTTGAGGTGTATGAGATTCGCTCTCTATTTTGGAGAGGAAAAAAAATAAAAAAAAATTAGAATTTTTGAAAAGAATGATTTTCAGTTTTTAACGGAACAATAGATAATATAAAGGAATTATATAATATATAATTGACCTTATGGTGGGTAATTGGTAATATTTTACAAGAATTATATAAATAATTTGCAAAAAGTTATATTGGTGGTGGTAGTAGTAGTAGTAATAGTAGTAATAGACTATTATACAAAACAATACAAAATAAAAGAAATTTTTGAAAATGTATTTAAATTTTAGGAGTACATGGTAGATATGAATTAGGATGAAAGATCCTTAATAAGGTAAATAGGAATAGGATTCTCTATTGAGGAGAGAAAGTAAAATAATATGTAGGTAGATTGGAACATTAATTTGAAATATAGGAATCAGAATGAGTCTAATTCAAATGGGAATTAGGAATAAAGAACTGATAGGTTTGAATGAAAATATGGAAATTTCATTAATGTTTCAAATGAAAATTATATTTATTGAGGTAGATGTATAGCAAAATAGGAATGTAATATAATGAACAATTAGGAAGGTTTCACTTTTAAAGTGGAAGTGATAAAATTTGACAAGATGTGTCAATAAGAAATAATTACATATTTATTTTTCTGAAAACTCGGTTACTCAGAAATAAGGTGAGGTAGGTAAAATAGGTAGGTAAAATAAGTAGTACAAAGAATGGATAACTCTACTATGATGTATTGAACAATATAGAATTATAAAGGTGGATATTATCAGAAATAAGGTTATCCTATAAGGTTTGGCAATGTTCAAATCCAATGAATTTTGGATTTGTGTTTGGTATTTTGAATTAATAAAGAAATTCAAATATTTGATATGGAATCAAAATATAGGTAAAAAAAACAATATTTTGAAATAAGAGGACGTCTAAATATTTGATATGGAATCAAAATATAGGTAAAAACAATATTTTGAAATAAGAGGACGTCTCCCCTGGTGAGAAAACACAACGGTAGGTAATGCAAACAGGATAGGATTAAAATTTGAAAAAAAAATGAACAATACATTTTGGTTGATTGGGAATTACGGTGAGGTTAAAAGAAAATAGAGCTATATTCTATAAATTTTTAGATTCGGTTTTATTCCTTAGAGGAAAAGTAAGGTGTAGGACAAATTAGTTTAGACTATTTTTATAAAGGAGAAAGAACATTCCTTTATAATGTTCTCTATAGTTTGAGAAATTAAAAATGGAATTACTAAATTAAAGTAATAAAAAAAAATGCAAAATAAAGATTTTGGATTAAAGGGTAGAACAGTGCTGTTCTAAAAATTAAGATATTTTACTCCAGATTAGTAGGAGAAATTTTTGAATAATATAATACAGTATACCTTACCAATCAAAAGTATAGTATGCAGACTTATAGGTAATATACAGGTACAGGTATGAGAATTTTAGGAGGTACTGGACTCTGCATATAGGATAGGATATAGGTATAGGATGCGGAATATGCTACACCAATAAGGTAGGAGAATTAGGTATTTGAAAGTTTGACATATGGTCAATGAAAATAAGGCCAGGTTTGACTTTTTAATCTAGGAAACAGGTTAGATATATCGGTAATGGTATATAGGAATGATTTGAGTTTTGCAAATCAAAATATGAACACAAAGAAAAGATAATAAGAGTTCCTTTAATATAGGAAATGATAATGCTCTTGGTAAGCAAGATTAGACAGTCATAAACAATGCTGGTTAATTACAGATATGCAAGTATGACTTTTATTTAGGAACTAATTGTTAATTTGAAATAGGAATTAGCATTATTTGAACGGAAATAATGACAAAAAAAAATATAAATTGCAATTGGAGCAATAGGTAATGAAGTAGTAGTAGGTTTAAACTACTGTATGGTAATATATTGTCAATAGACAAATGAGATAAATGAGAGTTACTGGGACTCTTATATACAAATAAGGTTATATTTCTGAACAAGGTAAAATCAGAAATTGTAAACAAAGGTAAAAGTCTGGTGGACTTTGGATGATTTAAGGAAATTTTTAATGTACAGTTTTCCAAGGAACTGTTTTCTACAATGAAGGACTCGTAGAAAAAGAATATATAATACAAGATTTTAGGTAAATAAAATATGATTATAGTACAAAGTTTGTACTTCGGTAAAATAAATCTTGCACAAATGAGGATATTATAATCCTAAATAAGTGACTTAGATTTAAAAATAGCTGCAAGGGCTAAATTGACAGGTAAATACTTTATAAGTAGGATATATGCAAATGGAGATTGCATAAATGATAAATAGGATTAGGTAAATCAACAGGTATGATTTGCAACTTATAAGGTAAAATTTTATAATGACCGTCGGTATTGGCCACATACTACGATATATATATATATATATATATAAAATTTTAAATGGATAAAAAAAATTAAAAAAATAAATATTAAAAAATATTAAAAATAAAAATAAAAAAAAAAAAAAAAAATAAAAATAAATACATATTACCTTATATTACAGTAAGGATTTGGCAGGTTTGGTAGGTGAAAGGAATTCAGAGAAGACGGATGTCAATTCTCTGTTCAAAATGAGCTAGCTGTAGATCAGCTATGATTTTCGGAATAGGTTTGATAGGTTGATTTGCTAGCTATGGAGCAGGTTTGAGTTATTCCAAGACTCTAAAATATATAAAAATTATTAATTATGTATCAACATGAAATATTAGTCAATACAGTAACGTAAATTTTAGAAAATATATGGAAATAAAATAAAGGTTTTATTTTATTTTCACGAAGTTTCTTAATTTTTATAAAATTAAGAGTATTAAAGGTGAAAGAAGATATATGGCTTCTTTAAGATATTTTGTCAGAATGTGGAACATCTGAGAAAATTTTTGAATGGTTTAATCTATCAATTTGCAAATAATGATATAATTATTTTAATACCTATAATGAGTTTATTACGCATATTATAAATAATTAAGAAATATAAATGAATAAGAATACACGCACTCTAAGTATAAATGAGGAATTAAAATTATCATAGATTTGAAATTGAGATTAAATTATTTGGTTTCTAGGATGGTTCAACGGATGAGTCGATTTTATTTGAATATAGATTCAAATTTGCACAAAGCAGGATGATTTATCGGAATTTTCAAAAAGAAAAGATGTGCAGTTGCAGGTTTTGCGGAATTGCCTGGCAACTTTCGGTTTCAGAATTATTCTAGTTATTAACGGATACGAGAATAAAATGTTCATTTAGGAAATGAAATAAAAATTTCCACTAATGGTGGAAAAAAAAAACTTTTAAGTTCGGCACTTAATAAAGTTTTATAAAGGTAAATTTACAAATATTAGGACATTGTAAAAAAAATATAATAATATTTATTATTATTATTATTATTACTATTATTAAAGGACATAGTAATATGGAAAGGTATGATTAGCATTTGGTAGCTGGTTTATTATGTATTTAAACAAACGGTTTAATTACGGAATATTATAGGTAAAACGGTAAGGTAGATATATTTAAGTAGTATAATTGATTAAGAATTTTCTACTTAATTATGATCGGTTTTATTTACTTTACAGGATAAGTAAATAGAATAAATGAATATTTATTCACAAAAAAAATATAAAAATAATAATATTATTATTATTATTATTATTTGATCAGATTGCTAAGAGAAAGGAGTAGATCGAACTACTCTATGACCTTTTATAATATAATGCATTATGCAATGCAAAAGGGAAAATATTGGCACTTGTTTTATACAAGGCGAATGAGATAAAAGACACATATGTTAGTGTATCGGGTTTTGCGCTGAAGGCAAGCAATGAACGCAACGCGAGAGGTTGACTCTGAGATGTTAAGGTACGGCTTGACGCACTGAGACAAGAATTGGAACGAGGTAAAATTTTGAGGCACTGAGGCACTGTACACGATTGCTCACAAAAGTTTTTCAAATGAGAAAAGCAAAACGTTTTTGAGATGCGATTGAACTTCAAGGTTAAACAACATTGACGCAGGAAAGCACTGAACGTGTTTATGCATTGGTTTTGCGCACATTGAGACGTGAGGTAAACTCTGTGGCAAGATAAATTTTATACAATATTTTTAATAGGTTAGAAATTAATTATTTTAATTAATTTCAATGGTAATAGAAACGGTAAATAAGTACTAAATGGATATAGTACTGGATAAATTAATATACTGGATGAATACTAAGAATAGTACTGAATAATGTACTAATTAAAAGTACGAAATAAAGTACTAAATTAAAATAATACACGTAATATGAACTTAAGTGTAATTTAAAATTATATAAGTACTTATGGTACTAACGGAATATGCAGGAATGCATAAAGGATGGTTTTAGTACAACAAATGGTACGTTTAATGGAATGGAGTACAATTTTAGTACATATAGGAATTGTGTACATGCATTGGTATGGTTTAAAAGGAATTATTTACATGCATTGGTACTTTTAAATGGACTAGCTAGGTATGGTTTAAAAAGAATTAAGTACATGCAATTTTTAGGACATGCATTTTAAGTACATTTAATAAGTACATTTAGTACATTTTTGGATTTGGTACTAAGGAGTACAATTGATTATTACTGTAATGGTACTCAAGAAAATATGATATATGCATAGGTGTATTTTAAAGGATACATGCAAATAGTACATGGATATAGTACATATAGTACATGCAAATAGTACATGCAAAAGGATATAATACATATGCAATGATGCATACAATTACGGAATTTGAAATGGTTGAAATGGTATTAGGTAATACATATTAATGGTAGTACATAATGGTACATAATGGTACAAGGTACTGAAAAGAATTATACACAATAAATGGGTAATTAGGTAATTAGTGTAAGAGTACACTAGGAATTATAATATGTATACTGGTATACAAGGAAAACAAATTATTCTATGAATAATAATTTATGATTATTATTATTATTATTATCTATTAGGATTTTAAATTGCAAGAAGCAATGTTTAATGACAACAACAAAAACAAAATTTGAAGGCAAGTGGTATTGATAATAATAATAATGAGAAAGGCTCGGAATTTTTCGCAAGGTCAGCGATATTGGAGAACAATGCAATGCGCTCGCGCATGCATAGAGGTGGACAACTCAGCTGGGTTCACATACATACGAACGAAAAGCGTGACATTGATGGCAAACACTCTCAGCTGATAAACGGTGGTTGGTTTTATACACACAATTTGTGAGGTACTGTATCAGAGAAGCAACTGACAATGATATTCAAACACATTTATGAACACACTTTTACGGAGGCGTGACATTGAATGTTTTTAAACAGAATGTGAGATATATATATATATATATATTAATACATTATGAGATATATATATATATATACAGGTGGAAAATTAGGTATATAAATTATATACTGTATTGTATATAATTGACAATTATAGGATTATAATTATTTTTCAGGACAAATAGTTATAATTAATTAAATAATTAATTTTAAGGATAAATAATTGAAAATAATTATTTGTTTAGGTGAAAATAATTATTTTAATTAGATAAAAATAATTATTTGTTTAGGTGAAAATAATTATTGTAATTAGATAAAAAAATTTAGAAATAGTAAGTAATTTGTATACTTATCTAAAAATTGGTTTTCCGATGCTATGTCTATCGGAATTTTCGGTAGATTATTTGCGCTGATACACACGCACAAACATACAATGAAAGCACTGCGATGACTTGTTCAACAGGCTGATTTTTCAAGGACGTTGATCTTGCTCTATTTTATAGGCAAGCGATTTCAAGGTTACAGACGGTCGGTCGAATCTGTTATATTTATGTCAGAAAAATAACAGACAGGTGTGGAAGAATTGTGTAAAATACGAAAACACAGTAATAGGTATGGAAATTAATGTAATTTATATTATATAACGGAAATATAAATACATAAATGGTAAATGTTAATGATATATATATATTATTTTATAATAATATATATATATTTAAATAAAATACAAGATTAAATGGTAAATGGTAATAAATATTATTTATAAATAGGAAAAATAATATTTAAATTGGTTGAAATTAATAAATAATAGGTTTATTAATTCGAAAAAAAAAATAGAAATTAATATATTAATGGTTATATATATATTAATTTAAATGGTAATGGAAAAAAAAATAGAAATTAATATAAATGGTTATATATATATTAATTTAAATGGTAATATAATATATAATAATTTAAAAATGTAAAATCAATATTATTATAAATTATGGAAAATTATGGAAAATTAATAAATAAAATTAATAATTATTAATTTATAGGAAATTGGTAATTAATATATTAAATAAACGGTTATTAATATATTAAAATATGAAATAAAAATTATAATATATATATATATTTATATATAAATATATATATATAAATGGTTTCGGTGAATCTCGTGATTTTAGGTGACTCGAGACGGTTTTTGGTGACTCAAAAGTTGAGATTACAGATCGGTTTGACCTTTTTGACCTTTGGGGCGGTCTGGTTGATTGAAGATTTGGAGAATAGCTTACTTCTAACTTGGACGAAGTGTTTCAAGCTATATAGGGTTTTGGTTACTCTTCTATGGACGAAGAATTTCTGGTAGGATGATCCTTTGGTAGGATTTTGGTAGGTTTCTCTTTTAGGACAGAGAATTCTGGTTTTCTTCTCTACAGGACGAAGACTTCTGGTAGGTAATTCCTTAATAAGATAGGAATTTTGGTTTTCCTCTTCAGGTTTGAGGATATGGTTGATTGGAATGAAATTCGGTTGAATTTCTGGAAGGTGGTTTTTCTTCTTACAGGATGAAGAAAGATCTTCTTTAGGATGAAGATACAATGGTTACAAACAAATTGTGGCTTTAGGTATAAACGTGTGTGATGGGTTGTTATTGTTTATTTCTCATCAGAGAAATTTTATTTGTAATTATTCCGACATGAGGAATATTACAGGATGGTCCTCCCTCTTCGGAATGCAGGAAGCTGAGGGTAGGTAGGACGACCAGGTGAGGTGACGGAAGACGGACGGTATAGCTGGAACTCGCAGGAAAAACACCAATCGGAGGCTGGAAGGACAGGTATGGCACGTACAGAATGACGGTGCAGGAATCGGAAAGCTATAGGTAAGGACTGGGATTGGTCTGCAATGTGTAACGACACAGGAACGGCTGGCAGAGATGTCATTTGGAATGACACACAGGAAAGGACAGGCAGGGTTGTCCTTTTATAACGAAACACAGGAAAGGACTGGCAAGGTTGCCATTTTATAACGAATGTTTTGTGTGTTGTATGGTAAGAATTGATATGGTATGATACTCCTTCAGGTTTGGAGTTGAAGACTTTCGGACTAGTCTAATATATATATGAAGAGATCTATGGTATCTGCTTCTATAGGAATATAGACTTTTTACAGACGTCTATTAGGATAAAAGGTTTATGACAACGGACTAAGGTAAACGGTTATTAGGTTATTATCTGACTTATCTGACTGCGATTTTGGTTAGGATATTGGAACACACATACACTCTATATTAAGTCTTTACGCTCCTAAAGTATATTTAGGATCCGCTTTTAATAATATTTGTTAAAGAAGATCAAGCTCCTTATGATAACAGTTCTATTATTTAAATGTTTCTCTGCTCTGGTTTTTACTTTTAAAATCCTTGATTTATGCGCTAATAATATATATAATGCACTGTTAATATCAAAGTATCTATGTGTGATAATAATTAGTTCATGTATTAACTATACATTTATTAAAAGTCTAACACATATAAGAATCAACAATAATATTATATTTAGCACAAATGGAGTTTATGGTTATGGTATTCAATATAAATTTATAGTCTAATAATTTATATTTACTTAATTAAATTTAAACCCAAGGTTAACAATTTTAATCCGTATACTAACAATTTTTAAACCCATTAATAACACACGTTATACAGCCGCAATTTGCTAGAAAGACAAAAATATTATAATAGAAATAATATATATATTTATAAAATAAATATATATATTATTGAGAAGTATAGTTACCAATAATATACAT
>SEYY01022678.1:37500-40000 GCA_009176605.1 Armadillidium nasatum | reverse complement strand
AATAGATATAAACCATATTAAAAACAACATAAACATTTTTAAAATTTTTTTTAGTTACTGCTTTAAATTATATTCTTATATTATTTTTTAATATGTTTTTAAATTTTTGATTAAAATAAATAAATTTTAATTATTTTAGACTTTTTAATATATAATATAATTCCTAAATAATAGAATTCAGATATAGTTAATATTTTTAAGTATTTATATGTAATTCGAAGCTGTATATGTTACATTTAGTTTTTTTTTGGAGTGAGCTTTGCAGCTCATTATATACGAAAATTTGAGGAAATAATAAAAGCTAAAAGTTAGGTTAGAATTCTAAAATTAAATAAGGATCTGAGGGATTGCTGTACATGCAATACGGATACTTTTCTTTTATATTCAAGTTTTGTATTTAAAAGAATTAATGAATGGTGAAAAAAAAGTTGACTTTCATCTTGTTAGTATTGCAAAAATAAATGGTAATAATTACGAAAAAGAATAAATATAATAAATAATAATAATTATAAGAATTCCTCCAAATGGAAAAAAAAAATATATTTTTTGATGGAACAATGATTTCAATTCCTTTTCAAGTCTTGAACTTGTCAGCGCCTGAAGGGCATTATTATGTCTACCTGGAGGGACATCATATGCCCTTAGTTGGTGAGTTCCACTCTCAGAAACTTTTATTTTATTCATTTTTTTTTTCACAAACGAAGACGAAAATAATTACATACTAAAAATATTATTTTATAGTTACTGCAAAATTATAAATATTTTCTTATTTTTAACTAAAAATAAACTATGAAAAAATAAAAAAAAATTTAAAATGAATTTGTTTGTACATAAATTTACTGATTTTTTTTATTAATAATTTTATTTCTTGAGAAAATAATGTGTCTGAATCGAAAATAACACTTTGGCAAGAGCATTATAATGAGTTCGTTGAAACTAACGATAACAAAGTTCAGTTTATCATTGGAGTTAAATAAGGAACTCTGTAAGCAACATTCAGATATATATATATATATATATATATATATATATATATATATATATATATATATATATATATATATATATATATATATATATATATATATATATATATATATATATATATATATATATATATATATATATATGCATTAAATAATAAAAATCTTCATCCCCCAGGATTGGCTTACGTCCTGTCAGATCTTTCGAGGAAGATCCTTTGGGTTTCAAGGGCCACGGCGGATACAGCTGACTGGGCCAGGCTTGTCGCGGATGCCGGAGATTATTTCCCATCAGTGACAATAGCACTAATAATAATAATAATAATAATAATAATAATAATAATAATAATAATAATAATAATAATAATAATAATAATAATAATAATAATAATAATAATAATAATAATAATAATAATAATAATAAATAATAATAATAATAATAATAATAATAATAATAATAATAATAATAATAATAATAATAATAATAATAATAATAATAATAATAATAATAATAATAATAATAATAATAATAGTAATATATTTTACATTTCTAAAAAACTTTCTTCTAATTTAACTTCAATTTTCTCAATATAATTCTCGGGAACTTCTCAAACTTTTTTCATCGCTTCCCATCTTATCATGAAAATTTTTTCATTAAATCTTTTTCCAATTACTATAAGATTAAAATCGAATAGATACAAAACTTTTTTTTTACAAAAGACTAAAAATAATATATGAGGGTTACCCCCTCTAATGGGACTGATGTGGGTTCTTATTCTAGCACAAGAGGTGAAATATTGGTTCAAAATTTTTGATGGCCGCTCTAAGTTCAATTTCTATGTCCAACAAACATTTTGATGCTTTGTTTTAATAGATTCAAAAGTATTTCTAGCGATCCTCACTTAGAGAAGCCATTGACAATAGATTATAAACCATATTAAAAACAAAAATATACTAACATTTTTAAAGTACTCTTTTAGCTAGTGTTTTATATAAAAAATTTTTTTTTTTTTTTTTAAATGTATTACTAAAATTTTTATAAGATAAAGAAACAATAAATACTTAAATCTTTTTACTATAAAATATGATCGTAAATAATAGAATTCACATATGCTTAATATTATCATGAATTTACGTATTTTTTAATCGTTAATGTTAAAAAATTAAATTTTGATGCGAGGTTTTGAGCTCGTTATGAAAGGAAAATTCCGGTGGTAATTTGTAGTAGGATATTAGGATCAGATTCTAATATTAAAGCTGGCTCTAAGGTCTTCATCTAATGCAGAAACCGTTTTTGAATTTAGGATTTAATTTAAAAGAATTAATGGATGGTGAAAAAGAATGTCGAAATTCATTTTGTTAGTATTGCAAAAATAAGAAAAATTTGGAAAATATATACATATAATAACGGAAATTTACTGCAAATAATAATTATAATAGTTCCACCAAAGGTTTTGTGCAGTCCTTCTTAAGTGGGGGAAAAAAAAAAAAAAAAAAAAAAAAAAAAAAAAAAAAAA
>SEYY01022678.1:20000-27500 GCA_009176605.1 Armadillidium nasatum | reverse complement strand
ACTTAAAGTTCCCTATCAACCAAGTTACATCTCACCTCTCTAACCTACGAAAGAACTAAAGAATCTTAATCTCTGTGATTCATTTCGGTCGCCTTCTCAAAAGCTCGATTAAATTCCTTTAGAGCAACTTCTTTCGAGATGTTCTGTTCTTTCGCAAACCTCCAGAATTTAGATGCTTGTACTGCAGTGAAGGTTATAAATTCTGGTGACATAGTCGACTGTGAAGTTGTTGTGTTATTGCCTGTCGACTTCTAAGAGGATCCTTCCCCCTTAGCATATTGACGTCGCATCTTCCTTCGTTGATTAGACCTCCTCTGTAGTCATTTAACTTTAGGTTGGGAAGTTGATGCTGTGGCTGACGTCGGAAGAGTATTTGTCGGACAACTCTTCTGTGCCTTGGAGGTTGGGAGAGGACAATCCGTAAACGAATCCTTCTTCTTATCAACTTTCACTCCGTCATGTTGTTGTGATGACTTGGAGGAAGTAGAAGGTTGTTCGCCCATGCCCATGGAATCCACGAAAGATCTAGAGTAAAATACCCTATTTTCCGATTTACCTTTGGTTCGATTTTTGGTGTAGAAGGTACCGTCCGTGGTTGATGTGGACGAGTTTTATGGTACTCTATCCGCCCTTGTATACCCGAAGGTCCAGGGGTAGACTCTACTTCCTCAACAACCACTATATATATATATATATATATATATATATATATATATATATATATATATATATATATATATATATATATATATATATATATATATATATATATATATATATATATGAGCCCTGTAAAAGATCGTTGGTTTGGTTTCAGTGCTACTCATTGAGTTTTATTTAAACTCTCCGGTAGGGTTTTCACCCTTATAGTTAGACTAGCATCGTTTATATACTATCTCCTTGAGCGCTTTAAAAAAAAAAGATCATATGCTGGTCCTGGAGCTGATTCAAGCCGTTAACAAAGTAATTCACAGGGCCGGGTAACTAGTCCTGTTGTCCTTGCTTTTAGTTCTCCTCTTATGACCCGGTCCTGTCGTCGATATTTGAACTCAAGTATTTAAATTATTGATATTAACGTTTTATTTTTCCATTTAAAGCCGAAAGTACATCGTCTTGAAAGATTTGTTGCTCCTCTTTAGGTTTGAGAAATAATTTTATCGAATGTTATTTAATTTTTTTTTAAATATGCCCAAATATTATTACGAAAATTTAAACTATTACATTTTATATATATATATATATATATATAATATATATATATATATATATATATATATATATATATATATATATATATATATATATATATATATATATATATATATATATATATATATATATATATATATATATATATATATATATATATATATATATAATTTCCACGTATTTTCCCATGAAATAACCTATTTTTAGAGTTTATAAAGCTATCGAAATACACCGCAGAAATAATAATATTATTTTAATTTTTAGAGATAATAATAGTAGTTGTGATGGAAAAAATGGTATAGAACGATATTAAAGTCATTTTTAAACTCCAAAGTAAATTAATTACAGATTTAGAATTCTTTTTAATAGTTACCGCAAAATTTTAAAAATCTTCTTTTATTTTTAAATTAATTAGCAATATTTGAAAATAAAAGAATTAACTTCCCAAACTAAAGAATATTTTTATAAGACTTTGGGTGTACATATTTTAACTAAATCATAAGTAATATTTTTCTTAATTTAAGTTTGTTATCAGTTTTATTTTAAGAGATTTTAAAATTAAATTTTGAAATGAGTTTAAAAACTCGTGAAAAATAATAAAGAAAAAAAAAAAAAAAAAAAAAAAAAAAAATTTGAATATATATATATATATATATATATATATATATATATATATATATATATATATATATATATATATATATATATATATATATATATATATATATATATATATATATATTATTATATATATATATTTTTTTTTTTTTTTTTTTTTTTTTTTTTTTAAAAATTATTTTTTCATTAATTATTTAAATTATATTTATTAGTAATAATGGCAGTAGTAGTAGTAGTAGTAGTAATTATAAGGTAAGTTACATTAACTTATTGAAGTATTAAAAACTTCACTTGCGATGTGTTTTTACTAGTTAGAGCTAAAATAGAAAAATTTGCAAATATTAATATTTTTTTTTCAAATTTAAATAAAATTGTAAGAATAAAAAAAAAAAAAATTTGAGCCTTTAAAATTTGATTTAAGTTATAAATAGAAGACACAATATGTGATATATTCTTTGTATATACACGAATTAGATTTTCAAAGTAGACTTGGGAGAGCATGAGCTCTCATATCGTGTAGACGCTCTGAACTCATGATTGCCTGAAGGGCAGTATTTTGTCTGCCTGAAGGTCCGCTCTCAAAAAAAAAAAAAAAAAAAAAAAAAAAATTGTACTTTTTGAAATTTTGTAGAGAGGTTTTTACCTTGTAATAATCCGAATATGTATTATATATATATATATATATATATATATATATATATATATATATATATATATATATATATATATATATATATATATATATATATATATATATATATATATATATATATATATATATATATATATATATATATATATATATATATATATATATATATATATATATATATATATATATATATATATATATATATATATATATATATATATATATATATATATATATATATATATATATATATATATATATATATATATATATATTATATATATATATATATATATATATATATATATATATATTATATATATGGAATTATTTTTCCATTTCTTATTTAAATTATAATTATGAACAATAATATTAGCAATAATAGTAATAATAATAAAAATAATTAGGTAAGTTTCAGATGAAATCATTAATTTAGTATATTAATTTATTTAAATATTAAAATCCTCACTTGTAATTATATTTCACTAGTTAGAGCTAAAATAAAAAATTAGTAAATATTAAAAGTGCTTTTTTAAATTTAAATAAATTATGTTAAATTATAAATGATTTTCTGAACTTTTAAAAAAGTTTTAAGTTATAAATACCAAACATAATATGTGGAATAATTATTGCAAAGGGATGGGTTTGGTGTTAAGAATGTTTTGAAATTTTGGTGTAAGGTGTTTCTACTTTGTAATTATTTGATATGAGAAAAATCTTCCTTTTGTTGATTATGCAAAGTAATTATACTTTGGAGTCGTTTGACAAGCAATAGTCCCAGTGAGAATTTCATTTTAACCAAGAATTGTTCACGAAAAATCCCAAAGGTAACGAAAGGAAAAAAAAAATAAGTTAAAAAAAATCGAACTTATCAATTTTTAATTATGTCTCTAAAAATTTCATCGTCCTCGTCTGAATAAATGTGAATAAACTTATTATTTTGCTTTAATTCTTTATTCGTACCTTTTATAAACAATAACAATTTCAAGATCACTTACAAGTGTCACTGTTGGTTTCCAAGTATTACGTAAAGATTTAGTAACAAAATGAAAAAAAATATCCTAAAATAAAAATTTAGATGTGATTAAAATTGTGAAATGCAAAAAAAGTATGAGTATTTACCCTAACAAAAAAATTAACCAGTTGGAAGAATCACCAAAACCTTCTTTCACGTAAAATGAAGATTTACGAATAGGCACGTTAAGATAGCCAGCAAATGAATACGAGGGTGCGAATACTTACAAGTAACAGAAAAGAAATTTCATTTTAAAAATGTTTTTTTTTTTTTTTTTTTTCCTATATAACTCCTATTAAGCCCTCTAAAGTCCTTCACGGATCACATTTCACAACTTGAATAGGCCTATATTTCATTTCTTCCTTTGAATTGAAATTAAATTTTGTTGAATTATTTTAAATCTTTCAGAGTATTTCTTTTCCATTTTATAATGTTATGCGACTAGAAAAAAAAATATTTTGAATTAATTAATACTGTTGAAATAGTATATATTAATAATAAACCAATTCGATATTCGAACTCAAGTATTTAAATTATTGAAATTAACGTTTTATTTTTCATTTAAAGCCGAAAGTACATCGTCTTGAAAGATTTGTTGCTCCTCTTCAGATTTTGAGATATAATTTTATCGAATGTCATTTAATTTTTAAAAATAATTATAATAAAATATATATATATATATATATATATATATATATATATATATATATATATATATATATATATATATATATATATATATATATATATATATATATATATATATATATATATATATATATATATATATATATATATATATATATATATATATATATATATATATATATATATATATATATATATATATATATATATATATATATATATATATATATATATATATATATATATATATATATATATATATATATATATATATAATATATATATATATATAATATAATTTCCATGTATTTTCCCATGAAATAACCTATTTTTAGAGTTTATAAAGCTATCGAAATACACCGCAGAAATAATAATATTATTATTATTATTATTATTATTATTATTATTAGAAATAATAATAGTAGTTGTGATGGAACAAATGGTATAGAACGATATTATAGTCCTTTTATTAACTTCAAATTAAATTAATTACAGATTTAGAATTCTTTTTAATAGTTACCACAAAAAATAAAAAAACCTTCTTTTATTTTTAAACTAATTAGTAATGTTTTAAAATAAAAGAATTAACTTCCAAAACTAAAAAATATTTATATAAACATTTGAGTGTGCATATTTTAACTAACTCATAAGTAATATTTTTCTTTTTATAAAACTTGTTATAAATATTTTATGAGATTTAAAATTCTAATTTTGAAACGAGTTTTAAGAGCTCGTGAAAATTAATAAAGAAGTTTTATGTTATAGAATAAACTTCAATATATATATATATATATTATCATTACTTCAGAATGAAATTATTTTCCATTAATTATTTAAATTATAATTATTAGTAATAATATTGGTAGTAGTAGCAATAATTATAAGGTAACTTACATTAACTTTACTGAAATAATAAAAACTTCACTTGAGATGTGTTTCGACTAGTTAGACTTAAAATAGAAAAACAAACAAATATTAAAAATATTTTTTCAAATTTAAATAAAATTATACAAGAATAAAAATAATTTCTGAGCCTTTAAAAAAGTTTTAAGTTATAAATATAAGACACTATGTGCAGTATTTTTTGTATATACAAATGTTTGCTTTTTAAAGTAGACTTACTGAAATTCAAGGGAACAGGCCATTAACATCTGGTGATTAATCCACTTACGTGGAGGTATTTGGGAGAGTATCACAGGTGTTGAACTTGTGATGGCCTGAACGGCAGTATTTTGTCTGCCTGGAGGGACATCATATGCCCTTATATATATATTACATTTTCTATAATTTTCTTAGTCATTAGCGAAATTTAAGTTATTCCAATTTCGAAAAAATTATGTAAAAAAAAAAAAAAAAGAGACATTGCCAGACGTACGATTCTTTCATGCGTTATAAAAAAGAAAAATTTACTTACTTAATAAAATTATTATAAGTATTTATTTTTTATTTCCCAATTTTTCTTATCTAAACTTCGACAAAGATTCCAAAAATGTTATCCTTTTTTACGTACGTTCAGTAGTTTTTGAAATATTAAAGTGGTTCAAACTGAAGTCTGCCTATATATATATATATATATATATATATATATATATATATATATATATATATATATATATATATATATATATATATATATATATATATATATATATATATTATATTATATATATATATATATAATATATATATATAATATATATATATATATATATATATATATATATATATATATATATATATATATATATATATATATATATATATATATATATATATATATATATATATATATATATATATATATATATATATTTTTTTTTTTTTTTTTTTTAATTTTAATAATAATATTTACATTTTCATATGAAGCTCTCTTTTATCTTTGAAATGTTCCTTTTTACCAACTTTTAAGATTTATTTATTTCATACGAAATTCTAATTATTAATTGATTGAAAGTTTTTCTAATCTTTATTTTATATATATATATATATATATATATAATATATATATATATATATATATATATATTATATATATATATATATATATATATATATATATATATATATATATATATATATATATATATATATATATATATATATATATATATTATATATATATTTATATAGTTTTGTTACCCCATTAAATTTAAATCTATGAGATAAACTATATTTCAAGTGAATTTATGCAAAAACAAGATTTTAAATAAAGATTCCTAAAGAATTTTAAAATAATTAAATTCTCTTTCTTTTATTTTTAAGGATTATATAAATTAAAATTTATTTTCTTCATTTCTTGGACGGAGAACCTTAGCTGGAAAGTTACAAACTCTCTTGAAGAGAGGGTTTTCAACTTTCCAGCAAAGTTTGCCGTTTTTTAGACAAACTTTGTTGGGGAGTTGGAAACCCTCTTAATTAATTGAATTAAGAGAGTTTGTAACACTGCAATAAAGTTTTCCGAAGGATTGAAATGTTAAAGAAATATTTTCAATAAGTTGTACGAGTATCTATTTTTTTTTTTTTTTTAAGGAAGGATTCAATAAAAAGTGACCAATCACTTTCAACTGCTCCATTAAAATTTCAAAATATTACCTGTCAAAAAAAATAACATCAGAAGTGCCGTCAGATGTCGCTGCAGTCATTTTTTTTTTATTATTTATTTAAAGGAAACTTTATATAATTATAAGTTCCATTTATAGCAAAAATTGTAATTTTTTTAAATTGGAAAACTTAATTCTTGTCCAACATTTTTTGAAAACCCTAAAAAATGTGTAATATGATACGCATCATCATTATACATTAAAAATTAAATTTCTAATTATCTATTTTTTTTTTTTTTTTTTTTTTTTTTTTTTTAAATCTTCAAATGTCTTCACGATACGATGGTTGAGATATAGATTCTTCTAATTTTATCTTTATATAATACTTAGTACCACAGGCTAAGTATATACAGTTGAACCATCAGTTATGTAATGTAATTGTAATTGTAACCATAATTGTAATGATTATGCTTTAGCTTCTCGTTTAAGGTAATTTTCGCTAAAAATGTAAACGGCAATATTGTCATTCCCCCACTCCTCCATTCGTAGTACAACTATGACGTCACAATATGTAGTTAATTAGGTGTACCTTTAATTATATATATATATATATATATATATATATATATATATATATATATTATATATATATATATATATATATATATAATATATATATATATATATATATATATATATATATTATATATATAGAGATAGAGAGAGAGAGAGAGAGAGAGAGAGAGAGAGAGAGAGAGAGAGTGTAAACTTAAACAACAAAAGAAAAAAAAAAACATTTGAATTTTATGGGTGTACAT
>SEYY01022678.1:7500-12500 GCA_009176605.1 Armadillidium nasatum | reverse complement strand
GAGCTCAAATTTAAGGCTTTCATTGCATATATATTTTAATATTTATTTATAATAATTTTGAAATAAGGAGATATAATAAGCATAATCATAATGAATATATAATATAATATATATATATATATATATATATATATATATATATATATATATATATATATATATATATATATATATATATATATATATATATATATATATATATATATATATATATATATATATATATATATATATATATATATATATATATATATATATTCTCAAAAACTTCTTTTAAGATAAAAACATTTAGTAAACATTCTTAATCAATTATTACAGATAAATATTTTGGCATTTTCAGATCATCAGTTCGGTTTAAATGAAGCAAATTAAATATTTATCAGTATTTTCATGAGTTGGTTCCAATGTTTTTTTATAATCATTTTTGATGTCAAAGTCTTTTAAAAAATTTTGCCATGACGTGTATCTTATTTTCCCATGTTTGTCTTTATTAATTTTAGTTAAAAGTAATTAATTGATTAAAATCATTAAATTAATTAATTGATTGATTAAATTAGATATTAAAATATTTATGTTTTTCTATGTAAGACAGATAATATTTTATTTACAATCAAACGTACCATGAAAATTCAAAATCTACACATTTTCTTTAAATCTCGCTTTAAGAAGTTCTTAAATCGAGATTTTGGTGGAACGCACCTTAATAAATTTAAAGGTTGGTCAATTTCAAATTGGATTTGTTTTGTACATTTGAATGGTCTGCATGAAAGATTAAATTTAAATTTTAAAATTTTGTGATTTCCACATATATGGATTTACTTTTCTTTCGGCCTGAAGAGCAATATTTTGTCTGCCGGGAAGGACGGCATATGCCATCGTAGGTGATGTTCACTCTCCAGAAACAAAAACAGAAACTTTTCTTTGGCCTCTGAGGAAGAAAGTATTTTAATTTTTGTTTTTCATTATTTATTTTTTTTTTACTATATATTATATATTATATTATTATTATTTTATATTATATATATATATATATATATATATATATATATATATATATATATATATATATATATATATATATATATATATATATATATATAATATATATATATATATATATATATATATATATATATATATATATATATATATATATATATATATATATATATATATATATATATATATATATATATATATATATATATATATATATATATATAATATATATATATATATATATATATATATATATATATATATATATATATATATATATATATATATATATATATATATATATATATATATATATATATATATATATATATATATATATATATATATAATATATTATATCGATTATTTTTATGACCGATAGTATTGAGGTAGTTTTATATATTTTTAGAAAAATTAATAATGAATATATCGATATTTTTAAAAACTTGATCTTTAGTCGTATCATACAGTGGTTCGATTCCGGAAGAGGTAAACCCTACTTCTCTTCCCTCAAAAATTACTTACATTTTATTTATTATACTGTTTTTATTGATTTTGCTCAATATATAACAATTGCATGTTATATTTTATAACATGTGAATGTTAAATAAAAATTAAAAAATTTTACAATTACTTTTCGTAAAAACAAATTTACAACCGAACAGAAATTGGAATTAAATTAAGCTCATTTCGATCAATGGTTTACTTAAACCATACAAAAATACCTCTAAACACTTTTTCTCCTAGAAGTAATACACCAAAATGAAAATAAGATTTTTAATAAAATCTAATAGAAAAAAAATGAATTAAAATTTAATACAAAATTTAATTCAAAATAATAAATTTTCATAATTATTTTTAATGCTAAATAAATATTTATTTTATATTGTAACTTTTATTACTTAGGGGTAACAAATACATAAATAAACAAGATATAATTCAAATTTATGAAAATAATATTAGATTGAAAAGATGTGAATGTTAAATAAAAATTAAAAATTTAACAATTACTTTTCGTAAAACCAACTTTACAACCGAACAGAAATTGGAATTTAAATTAAGCTCATTTCAATGGTTTACTTAAACCATACAAAAATACCTCTAAACACTTTTTCTCCTAGAAGTAATACACCAAAATGAAAATAAGATTTTTAATAAAATCTAATAGAGAAAAAATGAATTAAAATTTAATACAAAATTTAATTCAAAATAATAAATTTTCATAATTATTTTTAATATTTTAATAAATATTTATTTTATATTATAACTTTTATTATTTAGGGGTAACAAATACATAAATAAACAAGATATAATTCAAATTTATGAAAAAAATATTAGATTGAAAAGATGTTTTAAAGTAGTAATTTCTCTCTTTCTTAAGATTCCATAGAACTTTGAAAAAATATAATACTATTTTCAGTAATACTAAAGAAATTGATTGAATTCTGTAGGCATAAAGGTAATATTAGTGATTGGTTTAGTAAAACTGTTAAGATAAGGAAAAACCAACTCTGTTCTCAGAGAAAATGGGTTCTGTTTAAAACTTTATTGGTTAAAACATTAACAGTATTGGAACTAATATTAATATTATAATAATTTGTTCAGCCATTGAAAAAAATGTCACCGAATTTCCAAATTACTTCATGATTTAAAATTGGTTTCATGATTTTATAGGTATAGCTTCACAATAAAGACCACCTTATATTAACATAGTGAATGTTGTTTATTCGATTCATACCTAGATGTCGTTCTTCTTAATAAAACTATATTAATTTTGGTACATTCTTCATTTTAAAACCACTGTTTCACCAATATAAATCACTTCATAATTAGAACGACATTCATGTTTCAAAATTCATTTTTAAAGAACAAAAAAATTCCTAAAAATAAGATTTTATTGAACTATACATTTTTTTATATATATATATATATATATATATATATATATATATATATATATATATATATATATATATATATATATATATATATATATATATATATATATATATATATATATATATATATATATATATATATATATAATTAAAAAAAAGACAAAAAATTGAGTTATAAGGCTTCACAAATATTCAATTTATTAATAATTTTTCCCCGAAATCATTTTAAGTTTGCACTAAATTTTTCAGTTTTTTTCGACCGCTGAAAAAAGTTGCTTTAACTAAACTTGAACCTATGTATATATGCTGCTCCGTAGCTCAGTCGATCGAGCACTCGTCTAGCAAGGGAGAGATCCTTACGCATAGATCAGAATGACTCAGTCGTTAAAACGGATACATTTGTGAAGTGCTCTTGTCACTGATGGGATGTGATCTCCGGTACCCGCGATAGGCCTGGCCCAGTCAGCAATATCCGCAGACTGCCCGTGAAACCCAAGGATCTTTCTCGAAAGATCACACTGACAGGATGTTAAGTCCTTCTTGGGGGAAGATATATATATATATATATATATATATATATATATATATATATATATATATATATATATATATATATATATATATATATATATATATATATATATATATATATATATATATATATGTCAGAATGCACATTAGTGGCCATGCATAACTCAAAAACTACCAATCGTACATTAAAAAAGATTATATTTTTGAAATCCTTGGGGAATTTTTAGTAAGAAAAAGTGGAATATAAAAAAAAAAAAAAACAGAATAATTTTTTTAGGTACGTAAGTTATAGTTCTTTATATATTAATATAGAATTGTACATCCGGCAGAATCGTACATTTGGCAGTAGGCTACTTTAACACTGCAACGAATCAATCTATCGGTTATTTTTGTATCTCACGACCAACTTCGGTCGTTGGGTTATGACAAGTCTAACTAAGTTGTTTAGAAAACTAAATTGCAGAAAATAAGTTAAAAAAAATATAAACAAAAAAATAAAAAAATTTGTTTTGGCTTTCGTACGACAACTTCTAATTTACATATACAAATTATCTTACTTACCAAAGCCATTTCATTTTTTTTTTTTTAACTTATTTTTAAATTTTTTACTATTTTCTTTCTGAAAATTGCCCAAGGATTTCAAAAATATAATCCTTTTAAATGTATGATTAGTAGTTTTTGAGTTATGCATGGACGCTAATGTGCATTCTGACCATATATATATATATATATATATATATATATATATATATATATATATATATATATATATATATATATATATATATATATATATATATATATATATATATATATATATATATACTTGTTTCCAGGAAACCACATACTTAAGGGTCGATTACATGAGCATGCCAAGAGAATATTTCTGGATAGAGCCATGGCCCCCATTGAGAGTTAGTATGTTGTATATAATATATATATATATATATATATATATATATATATATATATATATATATATATATATATATATATATATATATATATATATATATATATATATATATATATATATATATATATATATATATATATATATATATATATATATATATATATATATATATATATATATATATATATATATATATATATATATATATATATATATATATATATATATATATATATATATATATATATATATATATATATATATATATATATTATCAGTAAAAATGACCTTTTGTGTAAGGTCGACTCAAAGGCTAAAAGACATATAAATTGTTCCGTTCTTTCTCATTCACTAGACCCTTTACCTTTGCGACGTGACGTTGGTGCCTTGTTTGCTTTCTATAGGTACAACAGCGGCAAATGTTCTAGGGAACTGTCCATTCCTACACCTCCGTCTCTACGGCGTCCTCTTAGCACAGGGTGTGCATTGTCCGGATTAAAATTTTGTGTGGTAATATTGAATACAAAGTTTGTCCACTGTGGTGTCTCTTTCTTTCCAACCATTTCGTTTAGCGGAATTCTCTCATATCTTTGTTTATTGTCGGATATAGTCTCAATTACTTTTAAAGCCAACGTCTGTGATCACCTACGAAATTT
>SEYY01022678.1:0-2500 GCA_009176605.1 Armadillidium nasatum | reverse complement strand
TTAGGTTACATCCAACAAACTAGTTCGACTTAACCTAACTTGGATTTCAAAGTTAAATGTACGCCCACGGCCAGCAAATAGACCTATCCTGGCGAACTCTGGCTATTTCAGTGTTTGTATATATATATATATATATATATATATATATATATATATATATATATATATATATATATATATATATATATATATATATATATATATATATATATATATATATATATATATATATATATATATATATATATATTTTAGAATTATCTTATCATTTGTCAGCTCTGGGTTTATTGAAATATGACTTTAAAGAATTCACCTTTGAAATACGTCGTTACAAAATCCTTTTTTTGAAAAGTGCGTATTAAGAAATTTCGTTCAATCGTCATTTTGAATTTTGAGTGAAGAGTTGTGTTAAAAATTTGCTCTTTGAATTTTTCGTATTGACTAAATATTTCGTAACGATTTCTTCACAAATCTTAATTCGGTTCTTCATATAAATTTTAAAAGTGATAAATTTCAATCTTTAATGAATTCGATTCGTGATCTTCGTGTTAAAGAAATTTAAAGCTTTTAAAAGAATTCGTTTTTGTGATAAGACTTAAACTATTATTGGTAAGGAGTTAGGTTGTAGCATATTTCGTTTTCATAGCGCTTCGTTTAAACTATTTACTCGAGTAAATTTTCGGAATTGCGCCAGAGAACGGAAGTGCTTGGTAACTGGACTTTTTTGCCTTCAATAGAACTACAATCAGCTTGAACTTCTAGAGAAAGAAATTAATTATTTCAACTTTAAATGTGAAGAGATCAAAAATTTCTTCAAGAAAACTGCTTCAGGTTTGCGTCATCTTTATAAGGTATGTTTTCTTTTAAGTCTAATTTCTCTGGAACTTGAGCTGACGTTCGATTACTTTAAATAAAGTTTAAGCTGAATTTTAAATTCGTACTTGCTTATATTGGAAATTGCAAAGCTACATCTTCATAGCTTTCAGGTCGTTCAAACATCTATACAATTCCAATATAAAAATTGAAGAAATTTTTTTTGATAAATTTTGTTTGCGTAGAGATTTTAAATTTTTTGTTAAATTTCCAAAATTCAAATCTCTATTTTGAGCGCGAACCTTCGACAAAAGCTCTCGACATATCGACACTTTTTTTGGGGAAATTTTTTTTTAAAGCAGTTTTGCATTCGTAAACTATTTACAAGCATAATTAGTGGTTTTTTGTTACTGTTTTCCTAAAAATATATATAATATATATATATATATATATATATATATATATATATATATATATATATATATATATATATATATATATATATATATATATATATATATATATATATATATATATATATATATATATATAGTAGTTGGGGCGAGTGTGTGTCAAGTGACATTAGTATCTGTCACAAAGATTAGTGATTGATACACAATATCGGTATCAGCCACACATATCGGTATCAGCCACACTTATCGGTATCGGCAACATAGTATCGGTATCGGCGTCACATATCGGTTCAAAAAGAATTTTTTTTGTGCAAAAATTTTTTTTTGTGCCATATTTTTGGAATCCTGTGATTTCAAACATATTGAGGTCTGCCGATTGTATCGTATCGTATCGAAACACACGAGCGGTGACTCTGGAACGAACCCTTTCCCCAAAACAGTTTGTCGTTTTTCAAGTCAATTTGAGGTTTTTATTCGAACTCTTTCCTAATATCGAAAAAGAACTTGAAAAGGGACAATACTGTTAACATCGTCGAACATAGGGAACGTTTCAGTATACTACTGCTTGTTATCGATTAATCGGAATTTTCTGGAAATTCATTTTTTTCAGGAATTTTTTGATTTTGATTTCGAATATGGACATCAGTGCTTTGACATCTGCCTCAGCCCTCCTAGAGGATCTGGAAGGCACTATTTCCAGTGATTTTGGTGAGGAAGATGCCAGCATTGAACCAGAGGAAAAAGCCAAGCTCATGGAAGCCGTCAAAAAGGTAATGGCTCCTTTAAGGATGTCAAGAGGGGTGTTGAGAAGAAAGGTTACCCTTTTGTTGAAACCTATAGTAAGTCCCCCTCCTGAGGGTGTCGAACCAGATATTGTTTCATCGTTGTTGGAAGAAGTTTCCCTCAGGTTGGAGGAGATTCGACAAATGGATAGTGATATAGAGGCTAAACTCTGCCAGTCGAAGCTCATGAAGTACGATAAATCCGTACTCAATGAGGAAATAATTGCAGCAGCCAACTATCATCTTCAGATCCAGAAAATCGTGAAAAAGGTGCGCCCTCTTCCACCAATTGAACCCCGACATTCGTCATCCTCTAACCATTCAAATGAAGATGCTCTCTCTCGTGCAGAACTCAACCAGATATTGAAGGCTATCTCTCCCAAGCAGGAGATTAAGATACCTGCACTCAAATGCAGCAATTTTAAAGGAGAAGAGGATCGTTTTCAATTTCGATCTTTTCTTCTCTCTTTCGAAAACACTTTCGGCTGTCGA
>SEYY01022677.1:10000-12500 GCA_009176605.1 Armadillidium nasatum | reverse complement strand
ATTATATCAAAATTATCTCCTATTATTCTGCAAAATATACCATCTTTGTTTTATTAACTTTTCATTTCAAATCCTAATTTTAATAATATATTTAATATATATAATAATATATATAATATATATATATATATATATAATATATATATATAATATATATTATATATAATATTATTATATATTTATTATTGTTTTTACCAATGTATTTAATGTTTTTATAAATATCATTAATTTCATGGTACACTGTTGTTTTTATTATAAATATTATTATATTGTTAATATTATTATTATTATTATTATTATTATTATTTTTATTATTATTATTATTATTACTTATTATTATTACTATTATTATTATTATTATTACTATCCTTGAATATTATTATTTTTATAATTATTATTATTATCATTTATTATAATTATTATAATTATTAGTATTATTATCAGTGTTTCTTAAAATGCTTATCAAGGTTTGATTTATTTTTGTGGTTGGTAGGACAGTTACCATTATCATTATTGTTAGTTTTACCAAATATTATTTTATAAATAGCCTTATTAGAATAATTAATAATAATATAAATTTACTTTATAATTAAATTAAAAATTATTTGATTTAGGTAATGTTCGATGCTAGAATCCTATCTATCTTCTTACTAGCCTCTTTTTAGGAACTGGGATTTACTATAATATTTATGATTAATGTATAACACCTACTGTAAATTGTAAATAATAAATTTTAATAAAAATTAAAATTATATATTATATATATATATATATATATTATATATATATATATAATATATATAATATATTTATATATATATAATATATTTAAAAGCTTGCATATTTCCAAAATATATTTATATAACTTATTTTCAAATCTGATTTTTATTCACCACGAGAAATATCTATAAACTTCGTATATAGTTAAAAAACTGATTAATAAAAGAAAAATAAGAATAACATATGTTTTTCGCTTTACTTATTGTCGAGTTACAGCCAGTTAATTAAACTTAGCTTAACTTCCACGAACACAAAAAGTTTGTAATTATTAATAAAATAAACGAAATCTAAGGCTTCGCACCAAAATCTAAAAATTTTAAATCAAATGCTTGCAATATGCAACAACTTTAATCTAAATAATAGTTGTTTTTCATAAGTTAAATTTAAATTTCCATTCAAAAATATTTTTAAATTTGTAAAACAAATAATTAAATTTTAAAATTTAATTTTCTTTAAAAATATAAAAAGGAAACAAAAATTTAATGGGTAACATTAAATAATTTGTAATTAAAAGAAAAAATTCATTTCAATTAACGTTTTGGCAGAAGCGCAATTGAGGGAACTCTCTCTGAAAAAAAATTGGGAAATACCCCAAATCGTAGAAAAGGAAAAGTAGTCGACAATATCATCATTATTCACGGGTCGGGGGTACGGGGAAGAGCCCCCGTAGACAATGCTGGGTATAACACCAAATTTAAGTTTTTTAGTTCATCAATTGTCGTAAAACACCATTTTTAAAAAAATTTTACTTTGAACCTCAGTAAAAATTTTGTGGATCATCAAACTGGAGCTTACACCAAAAATATAGAGGCTTCATGGAGTGTACTTATAAAAATAAAAAATTACTATTTAATTATATATCATTTTTTTTCATTTACTTTCGAGCGCTAGAAAAAGTTCCCTCATTGTGTTGACTACGTTTTTTTCTTTATTAATCAGGTTATTAAGTGTTTAAACTCACAGATTGAGAATCAAAACATCTGGAATATATTTATTTATATATTATAATATATATATTATATATATAATATATATATATATATATTATATATATTATATTATATATATATATATATATATATATATATATATATATATAATATATTATATATATATATATATATATAAATATATATATATATATATATATATATATTATATATATATATATATATTATATAATTATATATATATATATATATAAAATACAAATAAACTAAAATAAATAAAAAAAAAAAAAAATGTTAATTATATAAAAAAATTTTATCAGTAGGATTTCTAATTGCTTTATATAGGAATATTTACTGATTTTTAAATTTTTATAAATATTTTTATAAATTTTTATAAATTAATTATTAATAAAAAAAAAAATTATATATATATATATATATATATTAATTATATATATATATAATATATATATATTATATATACGTTTTATTATTTAATATATTATATATATATATATATATATATATGGAAGCTGTGTTATGGGGGGAACCATATGAGATGAACTCATCTCTAGATTTATTAAAGCTGAACTTTTTATTTTATTGTAATGTATTTAATAGATTTATTAATTGAATAGTTTTATTTGGAAACTTTTAAAACTGCAACTGTGGTTTTCGATTGTTGTTGTCCGGTTGAACCGTTTGAGAAGATACTTATTATTATGAGACCTGGAATATACTTTTTTGGTATCTAAAGAAAATAATTGGTA
>SEYY01022676.1:40000-42500 GCA_009176605.1 Armadillidium nasatum | reverse complement strand
CGCTTTCTTTCTCTTTCTCATTTTCTCCCTCTCTTTCTCTCTCGCATTCTCTATCTTCCTTTCTTTCAGTTTATGGGGTTTTAACTCTATCTTTCTTTCTCATTTACTCGCTTTCTTTCTCTCTCTCATTTTCTCCCACTCTTTCTATCTCGCATTCTCTATCTTCTTTTCTCATTTTCAATCTCTTTCTCACTCTTCTTTTTCTCGCTCTCTTTCTCCTTTTATGACTATCTCTGTCTTTCCTCTCTCACTCTGTTTCACTCTAACTCACTCTCCTCCAACCATACTCCCTTTTTCTCTCCCACAATCCTCTCACTTTCTCTCTCTCTCTCTCTAATTTCTTTTTCCTTTTTCACAAAATTCTTTCTTTTCCACACATATATTCTCTGACTCTCACAAGTACTTCTCTCTCATACATACTATTGTCTCTCGTGCATACTCTTTCTTTCTCTTTCATGTACTTTCCTTAACACACAAACGAACATCTTCTATTTCTCTCGCACACACTTCTTTTTATCTCTCAGACATATTCATTACACCTCTTTCTCACTTACACTCTTATATAATTTTTTTCCATTTATTATCGTATTTCATTCCCAATTTTCTTCCCGATTATTATCCTATATTATACCTAAATTTCCTTCCTAATAATTATTCTATTTTATTCCCCAATTTTTTTCCTAATTATTATATTATTTTATTCCTAAGTTTTCTTCCTAATTATTATCCTATTTTATTCCCCAATTTTCTTCCGAATTATTATTTTACTTTATTCCTGTTTTAATCATATTTTACTTGTAATTTTTTGCAATGTTTTTTTATCTGTACAAAATATTCTTATTTTTTTTTCTTTTCTTTTCTCATTCTTTTTTTTTCTCTTACTTCTCCTTTTTATCTATTATCTTCAGTTCACATTCCTCCTCTCCCTCTCTCTCTCTCTCTCTCTCTCTCTCTCTCTCTCTCTCTCTCTCTCTCTCTCTCTCTCTCTCTCTCTCTCTCTCTCTCTCTCTCTCTGTGTTTTTTTCTCTTACTTCTCCTTTTTATCAATAATCTTCAGTTCCCTTTCTCCTCCTTTCTTTCTTTCTTTTTTTTCTTTTATTCCTCCTTTTTATTAAAATTATCTAAAGTTGACATTCCTCCTCCTCCTCCTCCTCCTCCTCCTCTCTCTCTCCTATTTGAATTAAAGGTTGGCAGAGCACTGAATCTTTCGACCCAGCGCAATTCTAAGAGCACAAAACGGTGCACCACACGACAGCGAACCACATGAAAATGAACGCCCCACCACCACGCAGTACCGTAACAATTCGCACAGACACTTCTTCCAAACCCAAGATTGAATGTTTTTCTTCATATTTCTTTCTCATTCTTCTCTCTTTTCTCTCCTTTTCTTCTAACTTTTCTATTTTCTTACTCCTCGGCATCATTCCGTTCTTCCTCTGCTTTCTGTTCTACTTATTTTCTTTTCTCTTTCACTTCCTCCATTTCTATACTCCTCTTCATATTTGACTCTTCATTCACTTCCTTTATCCTTCTTTCTTTATATATATCTTCTCTGTCTCTCTTCCCTTTATCTCCTCTACTCTTCCTTACCACTTTATTCTCTGCCTTTCCTCACAGCATCTCTCTCCTGTTTTTCCTCTCAATTTCATCTCTTATCTCCCTCCTGTCTCTCCTCCCTGTGTATTCTCTCTCTCTACCTCCCTTGTCTCTCCACTGTCTCTACTCCATGCATATACTCTCCTTATCTCCTTCTGTCTCTCTCCCCCAGCCTTTTATACCCGTATATTCTCCACTCCTTTCCTCTGTCTCTCTTCACTGTATATCCTCCTCGTATTCTCTCATGTCTCTCTTCCCTATATATTCTTCCTGTATCTCCCTATTTCTTTTTTCCCCTGTCTCTCCCATAACTCTCCTCCATGTATCTCCCACTGCCTTTCTTCCCCGTATCTTATTCCTCCTTCTCTTTCTTCTTAGCATTTCATCACCTTCGCCGAAATTCTTCTCAGTATTTGGGCTTCTAAGACTTAATTTCGCGTCCTTCTTCTACAATGACACTCAGGGCTCGTTCCCTTTTCATTTTTGTTCATTTCTTTCCATCTTTATGGAACTCTCATTTTCCACTTTTATTTTTCCATTCTCTTCACAATTATGTTCATTTTAAAAAAAAAAAAATGAAGATAAAAAGTACTTTTAAAAAGGTACTTCCTTTTCTTTTCTCCTTTCTTATGTGACCATTTTTTTTGGTACTTTTAACTAAAATTCACGTACGAAGAAGAAGAGAAAGATTTTGGTTGTTGGATAATACGTTCTCTTATGTATGTACTAACTTATATGTGTATGTATATATGTATATAAGAACGATGTATATATATATTATATATATATATATATATATATATATATATTATATATATATATATATATATATATATATATATATATATATATATATATATATATATATATATATATATATATATATATATATATATATATATAT
>SEYY01022675.1:62500-67071 GCA_009176605.1 Armadillidium nasatum | reverse complement strand
GAGGTATTCGCTACCCTAAATACAGACAACTTTCGTGAAGGGTCTCTGATACATTACGAACATCTTTGAACCATATGTCATACCTTATGCCCCATACAACGGTTCGTGGTTCGTTCTAATTCATGATAACGCTCCATCTCAAGCGGCAAGGTGTTACACATACCTACTGGATGTTCAACTCGACACGCTCAGGTGGCCTGCCTTCAGTCCTGAGCAGAATCAGATCGAGCATATGTAGCACATGTTGGAACGTGCACTGCGATAGCTCAACAGCCCCCCCCCCTAATGACTCTGAATAACCTTTGACAGACCCTGGTCTACATACGGAACGCGATTCCTAAGAATGACATACGAAACCTCATATTCAACATGGGACGATGATGCAATATCGTCATTACGCAGAGAGGTGTTCATACACAGTACTGAGGCACCATCAACACATCTTCTGGACAATCCATGAATACCTACAGGCTTCATGATCATTTTGCGCCTTACACCCATATCCCCCTTTATAGGTTTTGTAGTATCGTTTATACCTTTTTGTACCAACATGTGTGTATATTGTGTCTCTCAACATGTATGAACCATACTAAGCTTATTTTGATCTAAATCCTAGTATTCTTTCATACCTTTAAGTGCCATTTGCTCAGTGGTGCAAAATTTTGCTGGATAGTATATTTTATTCCGCATTTTCAAGCAAGCTTCACAGCTGGAATGATATATATATATATATATATATATATATATATATATATATATATATATATATATATATATATATATATATATATATATATATATATATATATATATATATATATATATATATATATATATAATAAATTATTAAAAAAAAAAAAAAAAAAGTATCTGTAAAAAAAAAAAAAAAAAAATGTCAGTATGTGACCCTCTTCGTATCCTTCTAATTGATTTCTTTACGGTTACCATATCCTAGTTGTTGTAGATCTCCAAGGTTTCTTTCTTGAAATCTTTCAAGAACTAACTAGACTTCTTTCTGTCACTTCATCGCCGATTCACCCTTTCATTATTGCTATTTTCATCTGCAAATCATTTCACGCAACTGTAAATAGTTGATACTTGGAGAGTGACATTGTAGTAACTGGTTCATGATCTTTCTTGTATATTCAGTTTGGGCAGGTAAAAAAAAATTGGTTACAAATTTCTCAAAGATTCTGTTTATTCATCTATCTACTAAACATAATTTTCCTTTATATATATATATATATATATATATATATATATATATATATATATATATATATATATATATATATATATATATATATATATATATATATATATATATATATATATATATATATATATATATATATATATATATATATATATATATATATATATATATATATATATATATATATATATATATATATATATATATATATATATATATATATATATATATATATATATATATATATATATATATATATATATATATAATATATATATATATATATATATATATATATATATATATATATATATATATATATATATATATATATATATATATATATATATATATATATATATATATATATATATATATATATATATATATATATATATATATATATATATATATATATATATATATATATTATATATATATATATATATATATATATATATATATATATATATATATATATATATATATATATATATATATATATATATATATATATATATATATATATATATATATATATATATATATATATATATATTATATATGACTAAAATATGACCAATACATTACCAAGATATTAAAATACTTATTTTCAAATTATTCATAAAATCGATATTGCAATTTTGGCATAGAACGTAAATTAATGTTTTAAAAACTGTAATACACTAAATTATGCATATCACTACACTCTCATTATTTAACATAGTATATTGAGTAATCCTACGAGAATAAATACACGCTAATAATCCATTAATATTATAATTTTGTTTAAAATATTATTGGAAGAAAAATTTAAAGTCAATCATTTAACATGGTTTTTAAAAAATTATGATAATTTTGTGAATTAATGTTTTGATAGTAATTTTAGGTTAATATTTATTATTTGAATATTTATAATTTCATTACACAAAAACTTTATGATTTTTTAAATTTTTTTTTATCGCTTTTAAATTTAATCTTTGAATTAATAACTTCATCGACAAAATATTAAATAGAAAATGAAGTTCTAAAAACCTTTATTTTTTTTAACTTTATTATCCTTAAAAAATGATTTTATGTTTAATTTTTTTTCATATATATATATATATATATATATATATATATATATATATATATATATATATATATATATATATATATATATATATATATATATATATATATATATATATATATATATATATATATATATATATATATATATATATATATATATATATATATATATATATATATATATATATATATATATATATATATATATATATATATATATATATATATATATATATATATATATATATATATATATATATATATATATATATATATATATATATATATATATATTTAAAGTGCTTCTATAATTGGGTGTACTGATCAGTTACAGATTTAGTACTTCTTCAGCAACTGTTAACATACCAATATTTCTTTTATGCAATATGAAGGAATATTAGATGAGAGGTTATATCTAAGTAAATAAATATTTTTAAGGTAATTGCAGTACTGTATCTTTTGTTTTCATAATCATTATATATATATATACATATATATATATATATATATATACATATATATATATATATATATATATATATATATATATATATATATATATATATATATATATATATATATATATATATATATATATATATACAGCAAATTTAAAAAAATAAGAAAATTACTGATACTACAGAAATTGTACAAGAACGCAAGTATGCGTATCTGAACCATTACAAAATTATATGTTGATACCTTCAAAATTTTAGATATTACTCAAAAAAAGGGTTTCAGATTTCTTTTGTGATAAAATTTTTAATTTTCAAGACAATGTACTGTACAGTCGTGAACAAAAGTTCGTTCCTATTAAGCTGGAAATAAATATTTATATAAAATGGAGATCATTTCATAAAAGCTCTATTTTGAATAAAAAGAAAATAAAAACATTGAGAGGGGCTTAATTGAACTGTGATTGGCTGAACCTGAGATAATCTCCATTTTATATAAATATTTATTTCCAGCTTAATAGGAACGAACTTTTGTTCACGACTGTACATACTTTATTCGTTTATATTTTAAGTCAGAAGTCTTGGAAAATTCTGTTCGCGCTAAATTTTCCTTCTCTGTTTGACACTCGTTTTGAACTGTACAGACAATATCTGGATTTAATTATTATTTGTTAATTATGCATCTTGTACGGTACTTAATTAAACTCATATTATCAGGTTAATAAATATTTAAAAGTTACTTAAAATCTTTTTTTTTTTTTTCTTCAATCTTCAATCTAACAATATCATTCTAAAAAGGACTGATATCAATTGGATATAGAATTAAGAAATATTATCTAGTTAATGGATTTAAGATATCAATATATATATATATATATATATATATATATATATATATATATATATATATATATATATATATATATATATATATATATATATATATATATATATATATATATTCCGTACGTGTAATAATTATAATGGAAATAAGTTAATAAAAATGAAAAAGCCTCAGTGCATGAGAAGTGAACGAAGCTTACTATACCTTCAAGGCAAAATTAAAACTTTATTCAAGCTAAAAAATAAAATGCAATTTTATTATACATTATAAGATTCTCTTTGGAACATATGTGCCTTCTAAAGAGATTTATTAAACAAAGCCTCAGAATTAAGAAAATAATAAAAACTCATAAGCATCCGAATTTTATTAAAGAATTTTCTCAGTTTTGGGGTCATATATATATATATATATATATATATATATATATATATATATATATATATATATATATATATATATATATATATATATATATATATATATATATATATATATATATATATATATATATATATATTTAATATATTTACATAGTACATATAATTATTATTATTAAACAGTCGCCAAAAAAATATAATTAGTCGTTATTAGCAATAGTTATTATATTTCTAACAGTATCTAAGTTAGCAGAACCTATTTTTCTTGGAGAAAAGAAAGGTTACTTTTATCATAATGTCCTTCACGAAAAAGAGAATAAATGAAATGTTTAATTTTATATAAATATATTTATTTGATATATGAGTGGCATAATTTATGTCTTATAATCTACATTGCAGAAACATTGAAATATGTTCTTTAGTGAGATAATGTAAGACCCATTTTGGAAATTTTCTAATGTATATTATAAATATTGTATCTTTCGTATAATTTTGAATATATTTTATTTTTCCAGATATAAAATTAGTTTTAAAACATGAAAATAAGCTGAATACAAATTATCCTAACCTAACCTAATCCAACCTAGCCTAACTTAACTTAA
>SEYY01022675.1:20000-27500 GCA_009176605.1 Armadillidium nasatum | reverse complement strand
TATATATTATATATATAATATATATATATATATATATATATATATATATATATATATATATATATATATATATATATATATATATATATATATATATATATATATATATATATATATATATATATATATATATATATAACTCTAGCCGTTATCTTAATTGCAGGGGTTTGAAATTTTTTTTACTTTTTCGCTCATACACTCGTTGTATCACGGAATCCGATATTACTCTTTCGATTATATCGTATGAATTATTACCTTTAATGATTTTTCCTTATTTTTTTTTTTTTATTTTTTTCTGAAATTTATTTTATTCTTTTTATTCTTTTTATTTTTTTATTTTTATTCTTTATTTTTTTTTTTTCATTTATTTTTTTTTTATTATTTTTTCTTAAATTTATATGAATATTTTATACCCTAATGAGGTAAAACACTTAAATATGCATGAGAGTGGGCATACACACACATACATATCCATACCCGTATGTACGTACAAACACCCTTGCGCGACGTAGATAAAAATGAAATATCAAAAATTCATAAACCAAAGAGTGAAAGTAAACACATTTTCACTTATCACAAATTAACTAACTAGAATAATCATGCAGAAAAATTTTTTTTTTTAATATTAAATATACTTATAATCTTATAAAAAAATATGAAAAGTAAATATTGTGACGTCATGCATTTTTTTTATTAGATTGTACTCGAGTTACTATTATCATGTGATTTTATGTTTGTGACGTCAAGACCATAAATTCTTGTAACATCATACCTTTTTTTTAACGCCTTGCGTTTAAGTCCTGACATGAATTACAATTCGTGAAACTATTTATTTCCTAAACTGAGTGAAGTCATTGGGTCTTTTATATTTTCCTATAGTTTACGTACTTTTACATTTGATTAAGTTAGTACAAGAAGAAACATGTGTTTTCCGCCATCTTGGATCTCTGTCCACGAGGTTTTCATTTCCGTAGATATTTCTCTCGGCCTCGCTGTTTCTCCCATTCGATATTCAATTCCTGATATTTTCCTGTTTATGACTTACTGAATTTTATATATTATTATTTACTTTAACTCACCGCACCCAATCGCCCTAAATGTATAATTTTGTTTATAACATCATAATCACGTGACTGACATTTGCATAGTTTTCCCTCAGTACCTGATATTTCATGTTTATAACTCATTTCATGTGACGTATACCATAATCACGTGTTTGCAGTATTTAATCAATTCATTTCATATCTACAACGTCATTTTATAACAATACTTATATTATTTATAAATAAAAATTCTAATTACATGATAAACCATTACTTTAATATGATTTTATATTTGCGAAGACATTTGTACTTAAATAATACTTAAACATGAATAAATATGTAAATGAGATTTTTCCTTCCAAAGCTAAAAAAAAAAAAAAAAGTTTGAATTTCAAATAAAAGTCTAATAGAAAAACTCTCATCAGAATTTATATATATATATATATATAATATATATATATATATATATATATATATATATATATATATATATATATATATATATATATATATATATATATATATATATATTATATATATATATATATATATCCATACAGGCCATTTCTGATTTCAAAGATGCAAAAAAAAATTTCATTTCTCTATTTCTTTAATAGCGAAATAATATCATAGACATATTCTTGAATAGTCATCCCGTTTTCTTAAAGCTGTAACGTATTCTAAGGCTTATTTATTTCACATTACATTTTCTACATTTCTTTCAAGCTATAACTTTTTGAAACTTATTACACATTACATTTTTTCTATTTCTTTCAAGTTATAACTTTAAAATTTTATTTTCATATCTTTCAATAATAAATTATTTTATATTTCTTAAAAAATTGTAAAATGTTTTGTAAAATAATTTTTTTTATTAAAACTTTAAGAAGACAAGATTGTTTGCTGCATCTACTCAAAGGATTTATAGTAATATAGTAATAATATTATAGTAATAATAATATAGTAATAACAATTTATAGTAATATGCATAAAATGTTTTTTACGACATTGTTTTGATTTCGGTATGAGACGATGATCTTGAAAAATTTTTACAACGTCGCTTTCATTATTAACACTATTGTATAATTCGAAAATAGTCGGTAACGATGACATTTCAGTCCTTTTAAAACTGATAAAAATTATCGACAAATTTAATGTAAATGTTATAAAAATCTAAATAATATAGAAAGATAACTATTATAGAATGATATAGGTTTGTAAATTTTGAACTTCACGAAAAAAACTATTTTTTATTTATTTATTAATTAAATAAATTTACGAAATTTTCGGACCTTTGTTCTTTTCCGATGATGAAAAAATATTTAGATCGGAAAGGTTTCTCAGCCTTTCTTTACTTATAAGTTAAAAATGAAAATTATAATTTTTAATGATAGAAAGAAACGCATATAAAATATTTTTGAGCTTCTTTTTATATATATTATTATATATATATATATATATATATATATATATATATATATATATATATATATATATATATATATATATATATATATATATATATATATATATATATATATATATATATATATATATATATATATATATATATATATATATATATATATATATTATTATTATTATATATTATTATTATTATTATTATTATTATTATTATATATTATATTATTATTAGTTTTCTGGCGTACTTAGTTCGACTTATCATAACCTGAACGACCGAAGTTTGCCGTGTGATACAGGCCTAACTGATTGATGGAAAGTTGCCGTGGCATACAGGCCTACTGTCTTATTACACCATATATATATATATATATATATATATATATATATATATATATATATATATATATATATATATATATATATATATATATATATATATATATATATTATATATATTTATTTTTTATTTCACCTCTGGTGGGCAAAGGCCAGAGGCCTACCAATATTCCACCAGAGTTAGGGGGAAAGTCGGGAACATGGTCTAATTAAAGGCCGACATGACCTGATACACGGAGTTTGAAGGTGGCTAAGTCATAGGAAGTTGGGAAAATAGATGAAGGAAGTGTGTTCCAGACTTTACCAGTAGAGTACATGTAAGATTGAGCATAGCGGTTAAGTCTGGGGTCAGAGAGTTGGACAGAGAAAGGATGAGACTGTGTAGAAAGACGTGTCGCACGAACCCTTCTCAGTGGAGGAGGTATGCGACGAGAGAGTTCAGAAGAGCAGTGTCCATTGTAATAGCGATAGTAAAGAGAGAGTGACGCAACAATTCGACGGGCAGAAAGAGATTGGATAGAATTAGTGAGAGCAGGAGAATTGATAAGGCGAAAAGCTCTAGACTCCACCTTTTCCAGGAGAGCTGTATGAGTGGAACCACCCCAGATGTGTGAAGCATACTCCATACAGGGACGAACAACACCCCTATACAGAGCAAGCAACTGAGGTGGTGTGAAGAAATACTGAAGGCGCCTCAGAACACCCAACCTCTTAGAAGCTTGTTTAGAAAGATAAGTAATGTGATCTTTCCAAGAAAGATCACGAGAAAAAGAAACACCTAGAATATTAAGGAGAGATGAAGGTTTGAGTTGCGTGTTTTCGAAGAAGATATCGTAGTTGTGTGGAAGATTGTGGCGAGTAGAGAGATGGAGGAATTGAGTTTTTGAGGCATTGAAAACAACCATGTTTTCTCTGCCCCAATTTGAAATGAGAGATAGATCAGAGGTTAGTTGCTCCAAGGCCACCCTCCTTGCCTCTATTAACTGTTGCTGGGAGGGGCGCCTTTCAAAATGAAAAGATTAATGAAGGGTGGAGTATATATATATATATATATATATATATATATATATATATATATATATATATATATATATATATATATATATATATATATATATATATATATATATATATATATATATATATATATATATATATATATATATATATATATATATATATATATATATATATATATATATATATATATATATATATATATATATATATATATATATATATATATATATATATATAAATTAATTTTAAATTTTCTTTTGCAAAAATCACTCGCGATGAAGCGCAATATTGTAAAAAAAAGACCTATTTTTAAATTAATAATAAAATTGACAATAAAATACCAACCTTTAAGATCTAAATATTTTTTCATCATCGGAAAAGAACAAAGCACCAAATTTTCATTCAATTTATCAATTTTTATATATATTATCAAATTTCTCCATAAAAAAATTATATATTTGGATAGAGCTTGTAAAATTTTATCAGTATGCTAAATTTAAAAAAATTTTTTTTTGCATCTTTGAAATCAGAATTTCCTGTATGGACATAGTTATATATATATATATATATATATATATATAATATATATATATATATATATATATATATATATATATATATATAATATATATATATATATATATATATATATATATATATATATATATATATATATATATATATATATATATATATATATATATATATATATATATATATATATATATATATATATATATATATATATATATATATATATATATATATATTATATATATATATATATATATATATATATATATATATATATATATATATATATATATATATATATATATATATATATATATATATATATATATATATATATATATATATATATATATATATATATATATATATATATTATATATATATATTATATATATATATATATATATATATATATATATATATATATATATATATATAATAATATATATATAATATATATAATATCTACTATATATATATATATATATATATATATATATTATATATATATATATATATATATATATATATATATATATATATATATATATATATATATATATATATATATATATATATATATATATATATATATATATATATATATATATATATATATATATATATATATTCTGATGAGAGTTTTTCTATTAGACTTTTATTTGAAATTCAAAACTTTTTTTTTTTTTTTAGCTTTGGAAGAAAAAAATCTCATTTACATATTTATTCACACAGACAAATTCATAGATGCATGCGAGCTCTCTATATATATATATATATATATATATATATATATATATATATATATATATATATATATATATATATATATATATATATATATATATATATATATATATATATATATATATATATATATATATATATATATATATATATATATATATATATATATATATATATATATATATATATATATATATATATATATATATATATATATATTTCGATAATTTAATTTTACATGAGAATGTTTCGCCTTGTGAATATCCTATCATCAGCACTCTAACAAATGAATAAATGAATATGTGGATAACTAAATGAATGAACAAATATAGAAACAAATATAGAAAAATATATAAACAAATAATTATATAACAAACAAACAAATATATATTTATTAAGAAATATAGAAACAAATTAGAAACAAAGGAAAGTTACACATAGTATAAGTAATACTATGATAGTTATGATAATTATGATAACTGCAAAAATAAAATGAAAATAGAAAAATTTCAAATATTTTTTTAATTATTTTATGAATCTCAATGAAAACTCAAGATTTCCTCCTAGCAGCCTTTTTTCAGAGTACTTTACAGCTACAATACTATTATTATTGTACTAAGAAGTGAAGGACCTTCTGTAAAGTTGTAAGACTTTATACTCAAAACATCTTGAATAAATTCTTAAAAATTATAATTATATTATTATTATTATTGTTATTATTATTATTATTATTATTATTATTATTATTATTATTATTATTATTATTATTATTATTATTATTATTATTATTATTATTATTATTATTATTATTATTATTATTATTATTATTATTATTAGTAGTAGTAGTAGTAGTAGTAGTAGTAGTAGTAGTAGTAGTAGTAATGGTCTTATTTTAAAACAAATAGAAGATAAAATAATGCGATGCATTAATTCATAGGAGTATATAGTGAGAGAAAGGACAGAAGACATAAAGATTAGCATTTCAAAGACATTGCTCTGCATTCTGCATCTACTACTATTTGCCAGAAGTAAATATGGCGCCGAATCTAAATTAATCCATATATGTGGGATGTAGCTAAAAATTGTTATCTTCAAATTATGTGTATACTACTACTATTTGATAAAATCTGCTAAGCATTTATCAAAACCAAAAATTTGTACTTTTTATAATGTACAATATATTTTCTTCAAGACGAAACGTGTGCGCAATTTTAGCTAATGTATGTAATAGGAGCTCTTACAAAAGAATATTTTCTAGAGCTTATAATATTAAAATCAAACAAGATTTTTTTATTATACATTACTTAAAACACTTAAAAATAAGCTATTATATATATATATATATATATATATATATATATATATATATATATATATATATATATATATATATATATATATATATATATATATATATATATATATATATATATATATATATATATATATATATATATATATATATATATATATATATATATATATATGGGATAGCTCCAGTCATGTAGAATGGTCCCCTTCTTCAACACAGGTTGAATGAGCAGATATTTCCATCTAGAAGGAAAGGTTGAAGTGCAAAGAAATAGACAAAATAGTTCTCCAACTATCAAGACAGGGAGTAAGCTCAGAATCACAAGTTTTGAACCCCAAAGGAGAGACACCATCGGGACCGTATGCCTCCTTAGTATTAAGCTTAGAGAGAGCAGAAATGACGTCTTTAGAAGAAATTATAATTTTAGGCATAAATGAGTTGGAGGGGTTGAAGGAGGAGGAATAGGTCCTGAATCTCTAAAATTGAATATGAAGCAAAATTCTGAGCAAAGAGTTCAGCTTTAGAGGAAGGGAGTGTTTGCAGATATTGAGATTTTAAATAATAAAATTTTATAAGTTTTAGGCTACTTAACTGGAAAATCCTATCCAACTTAACAAAAATCTTAAATTTAAAGTCAAGGGACAACTCTAAATGCAAAAGAGTGGTAGTTTTGAAATGACAGGTAGCATGAAAAGTTAGGTGTATAGTTACTGAGGGAGAAGATGCGTCAGTGAGAACTCGAGAATGAATGTGAGAACCACTGACAGTAAGAACGTGAGTGTGGATGAATGCACATCATATGACTTATAGTTAACGAACACACCAAAGGACGAGCAGCTCACTCTAACCACATAATTAAAAGACTATTTATTCTGTCAGTAAAAGCGGGAATACGAACATTTGTTCAAGTCAGGTTGTTCGCTTTTTTTGATATCTGGAAGAGTTATTATATTATATATATATATATATATATATATATATATATATATATATATATATATATATATATATATATATATATATATATATATATATATATATATATATATATATATATAAAAACGTATGACACTCACTCTCTGC
>SEYY01022675.1:5000-15000 GCA_009176605.1 Armadillidium nasatum | reverse complement strand
AATATATTTTCTTATAGGAATATATTTTATTTCTATATTATTGTTTATTAAGATTTCATTTAAAATATTAATAAAATCTTTAGCATATTGAACATCAATTTATGTTCATTTTATTTCTTTATTGTTTTATTTAATTAAGCTTTCTGAAACTCTTGTTTATTGTATTGCTTTTCAATGCAACTCGGCAATCTCCAGATTTTGAATCTCCTTTGACTGACGTGACGTAAAAATGAAGTCAAAGCCAATCTCATCACAATTCATTCGCTTTCCTTCATTTCAGTTGACTTGATTTTCTTGATTTGTGTCAAATATTCACATGAAGCATCACAATTCGGTTCGAAGAACTCTTTGTTCTTCAGAGTGTGTCATTCTCTAAATCTTGAAAGCAAACTTGCATGATTCGAGCCAAAACCTGAATAAGGCAGAATGAGTTTTTTTAAGATTAGATCATTTTATTACTTTGCTTTAAAAAGTAAGATTCTCTCTCTCTCTCTCTCTCTCTCTCTCTCTCTCTCTCTCTCTCTCTCTCTCTCTCTCTCTCTCTCTCTCTCTCTCTCTCTCTCTCTCTTTCTCTCTCTCTCTTTTGCTTTTTTTTTTTTTTTTTTTTTTTTTTTTTTTTTTTTTTTTTTTTTTTTTTTTTTTTTTTTTTTTTTTTTTTTTTATTATATATATATATATATATAATTTATATATAAATATATATTATATATATAATATATATTATATATATATATATATATATATATATATATATAAATATATATATATATATATATATATATATCTATATATATATATATATATATATATATATATATATATATATATATATATATATATATATATATATATATATATATATATATATATATATATATATTCCACAGCAACCACAAAATAAAATTGTCTGTCTTTTCTCTGAAATCATTTTTCAGATTGATTGTAATAGTAACTATATTTTAATGCCTTCTTTAATTCTAAATTCTAAATATACAGCTGATGTACATATTTACTCTGTTCATTCACCTGTTTACTCGAAATTATCTTCCGCACATTTAAAATAATATCGTCGGAGAAACACAATTTTAACCTTCCTCCCTCCTCAATATCCATGACGTTTCAATTTCTCATGATCTTTCCTAAAAGCATTATATTGTTTGCTTCTGTGCAAAAAAGAGTAACTGCTTAGGTACGTTTAGCTGTCTTTAATTGTAATCTCTATAAAAAGGTATCATTACACCATTTATAGATTACGAGTAACAAGTCTCCTCCAGTTCCCCTTTGGCGTTTCTTTTGAAAGGATACCAAAGCTCTCACTCCTTATTGCTCTCTCCACTCCCTTTCTAAGCGTTAAACTGCTACATCATTTTCCTTATGCTACCCATGTAAAGGCAAGTACAGTTTTTTCAGAATCCCATAGTTGCATGCCTCCTCCTTTGAGGAAACCCTTTCTTTCTTCATCTATTTAACACCAGACATGAATGATATGTCCATTTTTTATGTACTCTTATAAATGCTACAACATAGTTTCTTTGTTTTACACACTATTGAGCCTCATTTATCGGAGCATGTCGGCCTTTGTGTTCTGAATACTTTTTTTTTTATTTTATCTGTTCTTTTGTTTTGATTTTGAATAAACTAGTTACTTTTTTCCAATATTAATTTCATTGAAAAGGCATTTAATCTTACATTTTAATAAAGGTTAATAGCGAAATTAATCAAATTTATGCGTTTATCAGATTTATTTTATTGTATATTCAATATACTTCCAATATATTTTTTTTTTTAAATTTAAATAATAAATACATAACAAAAAATTAATAAATTATTTTTCTTTTAAAATACATTAAAGATATTTAATATGATATTACAATATCCAATGAAACTTCTCTTTCTTATGTAAAACACAATAATTGTTCAAGAATAAAAAAAAAAATGCCTTTAATCCACGTATAATATGCCTTAAAGCCTCGGAGATCACCCAAGAGACTTTATAGGCATTTGAAAGAACAATAAATAAAATATGAGAGGCAAAAAATCATTTATAACTCAACAATAAAACAGTGCAACTTTAACGAAAGATGAAAAGATTCTGTAAATCCCGTTTTTTTTTTTTTTTTTTTTTTTTTTTTTTTTTTTTTTTTTTTTTTTTTTTTTTTTGACTTACAAGACTTTGCGTTGGGGTTTTACTCGAGGATTTATTTCCCTATACGATGAAATAGAATACGGCATTTGATGTCTTTTCATCCGAATAATAAAGAATAACATTGTATTATTGGTTATATATATATATATATATATATATATATATATATATATATATATATATATATATATATATATATATATATATATATATATATATATATATATATATATATATATATAATATATATATATTATATATTCTCTCTCTCTCTCTCTCTCTCTCTCTCTCTCTCTCTCTCTCTCTCTCTCTCTCTCTCTCTCTCTCTCTCTCTCTCTCTCTCTCTCTCTCTCTCTCTCTCTCTCTCTCTCTCTCTCTCTCTCTCTCTCTCTCTCTCTCTTTCTCTCTCGGTTAATATATCCAGTCAATTCCTATTTACTTGTATAATTAAGAGAATAAAGTCTTATTTCGTTTGTTTTTTTGTTTTTTTCAAGAGAAATATTTCTTTTTCTAAATTTTTAAAAGTCATATTTCATAACTTGTGAAGTTATCTGGGACGAACAATTCATAACGAATATCAACTTTAGAATTTTGTTGAGTGTGACAATCTTGATAGGCCACTGTGGATTTTAACTCTCTCTTATTTTCTTAACTTTTTATGTTCTAATGTTCAATTGATATGTATACAACAAAATGAATAAATTTCTCACATAAACTTAAATTTTTTTTTTTTTTTTTTTTTTTTTTTTTTTTTTTTTTTTTTTATATATTATTATAATAATTATATATAATATATATATATATATATATATATATATATATATATATATATATATATATATTATATATATATATATATATATATATATATATATATATATATATATATATATATATTGAAGGTAATTTTAATATTTAGTTACAACTATTGGCAGGAATGTAACTAAAATTTCGTTAATTAACAAGATTAAATTAGTATTGTCACAGTCCTTAAATATTCACTTCTCTTTCCAATTTCGCTCTATACCAATTAAATTGTTCCATCAACTTCAAATATATTTCTTGGGTTTGTTAAAAAAACCTTTAGAAGTTTTTCCTTTATATTAAAATGTGAAGTTATCTGAGTCAAGCCATTCATAGCGAATGTCAACTTTAGAATTTTGTCGACTGCGACAATCTTGATAGGCCACTCTCGCTTTTAACTCTCTCTTATTATTGTTGTTAAGTTTTCAGGGACGAGCCATTCAAATGGATATGTTCATAAATTTCAAATGCAAGTACCCAACTTCTTGATATCAAGATCTGTAAAATGTAATTGTGTCATTCTGTTAAGGCAATGTTTTCATTTTCTATTAACCTATTATTTAATTTAAGAGTTCAATTTTTATTCATATTTAAATGTTCCCTGCTCTTTAAATCAAGTAATTTGAATATTTTTTATAAGTATTTTGCAAATGATATTGCAAAATCGCCCTTTTGACTCAATTTATTTAAAATTTACCTTATCAACTTTTGAATATAGGTATACTTTGATTAAGCATGAATATAATGTTGAAAAACTGTCCACCATCAACTCACATAGTTTTATTCTTATCAGTTTCTGCATGCTAACAATCAAACTAGTGTTTATTGGATCGAATTATCTTCATTAATTTATAAACGCTACGCAAAAGTGTTAATACTCATAATACCCAATCATTAGCTTCTTAATTATTTGCAAATGAAATTTATAATGTACCCAATCATTAGCTTCTTAATTATTTGCAAATGTTTTGAAGCATAATTGATAATTCTGTTTGTAAACAGGTAATAAGTATAGTTTTTATACTATATATATATATATATATATATATATATATATATATATATATATATATATATATATATATATATATATACTAAATTTTTCATTATTATATCTGCACTTATATGTTTTTGCCAATCATTATAATTGATGAAATTCTGTTTGGTTAAACAGGTAATAAGTAATAGTTTTTAGGTCTATATCTCTTCATTCTTAGGTGAAGAGTCCACCTTTGGAGATTTATCAGACTGTATGCAGACCGCCTCTTTTTCTTTTTCTTTTTTCCCCACAAGAACAATTTTTATATTTTGGGTTATTCTACATTTTAGTAATTTGTTTATTGTAAATTTCTCCACTTTATTTTATAATTTTAACTAAGAATAATAGTAAGAATAATAATTACATTTTAATAATTGGATATGGTATATTTCGTACTTTGTTTTAATAATTAAATAGTAAGAATAATAGTAATTTATAATTATCATTACAGTCGAGAGAGATAATTCAAGTTGCGTGAGTACAAGATTACGGCATTCCGTACTCTTGTCTAGTGAACCTACAGACAAGAGGAGAGAGCATCACAAGCTCTCATAGCGTGTAGACGCTCTGAACTCGTGATGGCCTGAAGGGCAGTATTTTGTCTGCCTGGAAGGACGACATTTGCCCTCGTATGTGAGGTCCTCTCTCCAAAAACAAAACAAAACAGACAAAGGAACGAGCCTGCAGGGCACAGAGGAGAAATAAAACCCGGGTTGAGCTTGATTTACTATATTTGACATTCTGGAAAGATTACTTAAAGTAACTCTGACTTGCTTATCACATAGTAAACTTCTGAGACAATGTTTCCTGATAATACTTTGTTACATCAATAAATAATTAAATTTTCAAAACTTGGTCCTTTTCCATGTAAACGTATCTTTACGTCAATTCATGTAGGTTTACATATATTTCTACATGTAGGAAATTTGCTAAAACTGAAATTTCCATGATGAATATTTCAAAGGCGCCAAAGTTGCTTCTATTATGGCTGTAACAGTTTTATTTGAAGCGGAAAATAAGCATTTTCCCATTCTCACAATCATTAATCACGAACGCAATAACTATAAACCTTTCTTTTAAAGTTTATTGCAAAAGCAAATTCAATAAAAACCACTTCTTTTCATCATCTCTTTTCTATCCTTAACAGACTGCGAATGAAATATGATTATTCCTTATGGAAAAAATAAAGACCTTTTCCGCGCTTTGTTATTTATATATGTAGTAAGCTTTCCCTGCAAAATATATACTTCCATATTCGAAAATATGAGAAGCTTGCTTTAGGTTTGTATGACAATATTATTTTTTTTTCCTTTATTTTATATAGAATATAATAGAATATTATATATTATATATATATAATATATATATATATATATATATATATATATATATATATATATATATATATATATATATATATATATATATATATATATATATATATATATATATATATATATATATATATATATATATATATATATATATATATATATATATATATATATATATATATATATATATATATATATATATATATATATATATATATATATATATATATATATATATATATATATATATATATATATATATATATATATATATATATATATATATATATATATATATATATATATATATATATATATATATATATATATATATATATATATATATATATATATATATATATATATATATATATATATATATATATATATTATTATTATTTCAAAATCTCTGGATTCGACTTTTATCTAAATTCAAAAACACAGAAAATAAATTTTACATGTAGACTATACACAAACGCATGCATACATACATAAGTACATACATACCCGAAAACATATATACATAAATACTGAATATTTTCAACATGATCTTTATATTCCATTTAGGAATTGACAGCAATTCAATTTGTTCATAAAACTTCAACTTTTTCACAATATTTTTTTTTTTTTTTCCTTTTTTTTTCCTTTTTTTTTTATTAGTGGCTCTCCTCCAAACTTGAATGCAGAGGACACTTGGTTTCCAACAACTTTAGCTCAAAGTTTCGCTTAAGTACTAACATGAAAACTTTGAATTGACCATCACATTCTATCTATATCATAGTCGTTAATATATATATATATATATATATATATATATATATATATATATATATATATATATATATATATATATATATATATATATATATATATATATATATATATATATATATATATATATATATAAGGAATAATAAAGCCAACAATGTGAAAAAAATGCTTTTTGTTATAATTTAATGAGTATGAAATTAATATGTAATATAATATAGTATAATAAATGATAATTATTTATTTATTTAGAGTTAGACGTTATGTATATATATGTGTGTGTGTGAGTGCGTATATGTGTATGATGCAAATACAAGAATATAAACACATAGACACCTATTGCTTTAAATTATAAAATCAACAACCATGTAACTAACAACTATAAATAATTTCTTAAACTATTTTGTCTATTTCATAATCTGAATTGCTTATATATATATGTATATATATATATTATATATATATATATATATATATATATATATATATATATATATATATATATATATATATATATATATATATATATATATATATATATATATATATATATATATATATATATATATATATTTAACTTATAGCTCGCGTCTGAATATAATAACATACTTTCATAATATCAGTGATTGTGTAGATAATATTGTAATATATATATATATATATATATATATATATATATATATATATATATATATATATATATATATATATATATATATATATATATATATATATATATAACACCATCATTTAAATTTCTATTTAAATTTATTTTATATATTGAATCTTTTTTACAGATAATATTGATAATGAGCTTAGTAAAGCCCGAAACGTCTAACTAAAAAAATAAATAATTGTTATTTATTATACTATATTATATTATATGCAAATTTAATATTGCATTATTTAAATAATAATATGCAGTCTTTTTCCACATTTTTGGCTTTATTATTCATTATCAAATTACGGTTCCCTAAGAACAAATCTATCTATCTATCTATCTATCTATCTATCTATCTATCTCTCTATCTCTCTCTCTCTCTATATATATATATATATATATATATATATATATATATATATATATATATATATATATATATATATATATATATATATATATATATATATATATAATATATATATATATAAGAAGTTTTTCGTTAATTTGTTGAATGTTGTTTTTCGTAAAATAGAAATAATTATTTTATTTATCAGTCCATTTTCACAACGTTTAATAAAAGAAGACTTTTTTTGAATATAAAGATGCGGAAAAAAGTGAAGGGAAAGAAAATGCCTTATTGTTAGCATTTAGTTGAATATTTACCTAAAGAAAAGAAATTAAAGTTAAAAAGTCTACACGGGATAAGACAACTTTAAGAACAATGCTTTCTTTATGCTCTTTTGTCTCAGTTTCATTTAAGATATAAATAGGAAATATAAAGAAAAGAGTTAGAGTAAGAGGAAAAAAACTGAAAAAGAATAACAAAAAATAGACAAAAATGGGAGTTTTAAATGTATTTCTTTTGCTAGTGTGTGTCATGTTATCCATAGAGAACCCTTTTAAGTTTCTAATGTCTTATTTTGAGTTTAAAATTATTTTGTACAAACCCCAAGAGGTTATTTTTATACAGATTGTAAAATACGAAAGAATTTCCTTTGCAATTTTTATGTAACATTTTTTTTTTTTTTTTAAAGAAAATAATTTTCTTTTTACTTTTTTTCTTCAATATTCTTTATCACAATTCTTGTTTATTTTTTCCATTCTTCCTCTTCGTTTTCAACTCATATATTAATTAGTATATCTGTTTACTAAACAATCCTGCTTTTTGTACTTACTTTTGTACTGTTCATGAAATATGTAGAGAGACGAAATATTCTTTTTGTACTTACTTTTATACTGTTCATAAAATATGTAGAGAGATGAAATATTCTTTTTCAAACAACTTCATATTTAAAAACATAAAATAAACAAATAAATTTTTTTTTTTCTTTTCTGAACAAATTTTGTTTCCTCTTTTGTTATTTTATATTTTTATTTTTATTTATTTTCTTTTTTCTTTTGCATTTTATTTTTGTTTTGAGTAAAAAAGCTCTTTATTTCTTGTAATACTCTTTAAACCTTCTTTAAGAAGCAGAATTATCCTTTTTAAATGATTTTATTTTTATTTTATACAGCATATATATATATATATATATATATATATATATATATATATATATATATATATATATATATATATATATATATATATATATATATATATATATATATATATATATATATATATATATATATATATATATATATATATATATATATATATATATATATATATATATATATATATATATAATATATATATATATATATAATATATATATATATATATATATATATATATATATATAATATATATATATATATATATATATATATATATTATTATATATTATATATATATATATTATATATATATATATATATATATATTATATATATATATATATATATATATATATATATATATATATATATATATATATATATATATATATATATATATATATATATATATATATATATATAATATTATGGACGGATTTTGATATAAAAAAGGAAGCAGGGGAACAATTTATTGTCCTGCTTTTGCCAAGATTGTAAATTCAAATCCTAACAATTTTTATTCAAAATACTTTTAAATTTTAAAAACATGTTTCGCCTTTTTTAAAATATTGAATAATCTTAAACGATTTCAATATAAATGTGCAAGAACCTATTTTTAAGAACAAAGATTTGTCTCTTCGGGTGTAAATGCATTTTCTCTCTAGCTATACAGTTTTTAAAATCAGTTACTACGCATCTAAGTAATGATGATATAATATATATATATATATATATATATATATATATATATATATATATATATATATATATATATATATATATATATATATATATATATATATATATATATATATATATATATATATATATATCAAGGTCTTTTTTTTTAAATGTAAGACTTGAAAAGCATGTATTGTATGTCCATTGTCGTTATATGTCAATATCTAAGCTGACACCACCTTGCCATAATATTCACTTTTTCTTTATTAGAGTTAACTGTGACAAGCAAATATGGACATAACGTTAAATAAGGTAAATGTTTTTTGGTAAAAGAAATGGGTATGTCAAAACGTCTTTGAACAATTGAATAAAGTACGATGTCACCTCAAAATTATTATTATTATTATTATTATTATTATTATTATTATTATTATTATTATTATTATTATTATTATTATTATTGAAACAAAATTTGGGCTGATAGGACGAATCTGTCACCCCAGAAGCCCTTTACAGTTAAAAAGAAAACATAAAATGTTAAAACATTTATTTGTATTCTTATTTTTGTGCACAATTGTAATTTTTTTCCTTTTACCTGAATAAAAGTTTTTATTTATTTATTATTATTATTATTATTATTATTATTATTATTATTATTATTATTATTATTATTATTATTATTATTATTATTATTATTAGTTCGGTAACTAAAAATATTTAAAATTAATATTACAAAAAAATTTTTTTTTGAAAATGTTTTTTCCAAGAGAAATTTTAAAATAATAATGGAAAATTAAATGTAAAGATGATTTTTTAATTTAATTTAATTTATTATACTTTTAAGCATTTTCATATATTTTACGAAATATAAATCAATTACTTATTTTTTAATATTATTTGCAATATTATCAATTTTCCTATCAAATTGATTATATGCACAGTATGTTCAACCATGATACTTTAATATATTATACTATATTATATATATATATATATATATATATATATATATATATATATATATATATATATATATATATATATATATATATATATATATA
>SEYY01022674.1:20000-30000 GCA_009176605.1 Armadillidium nasatum | reverse complement strand
ATATATATATATATATATATATATATATATATATAATATATATATATATATATATATATATATATATATATACTTCCTATACTAAGAAATTCAATCTGATTTCCGTTATCATTAAACTAAAATTGTACCAAGAAGTTTCCTGATAAAAACTATTGGGGATGTTCCACTTTTTTCGTTTAGCTTAGTTTGTTTTGACTGATTGTAGTGATTGTTTTTTAATATTTTATGTTATATATATATTATATATATATATATATATATATATATTATATATATATATATATATATATATATATATATATATATATATATATATATATATATATATATATATATATATATATATAGAGAGAGAGAGAGAGAGAGAGAGAGAGAGAGGCTAAGTAACAATTTACATAGAACTGCTCTAAATAACAAACGTCACATTCGTAACAAGAAACATTGACGCTTTATATAATATTAAATGGAATGATGTAGTGCTGACATTTTGGCTTTTCTTTTCCTAAATATTTGGTAAATTACCGTTACTCGTTACACATTACTTGCTACTCGTTACTCGTTACTTGCCACTCGTCCCTCGTAAAATTGACAGCAGAAGAAAGAAAAATGCATTTAGATTTAAGATAAACTTTCGTACAATATTGATTACAAATGGTAGTGAAATCTCGTTCATAATATAGGCGACTATTTGGACAACAATATCAGTTCTGACGACTTCTTTTTTGGTTTTGAGAATTTTTGTCATCATCATTATTCAAGTGTCCTAAAAATAAAAATCAGATTAGGAATGGAAGTGTTTATACCATTTTTAAACGATATCGACCCTTCCCTGGAGTCACTTCACAAGATCCAGTTTGTAAAAAGAACAAAAAAATATCAGAGTTGTTTTGTATTTGATTTCAAAGTCTTAACCTACTTCTATTTCTATTACCGTTTCAGATTACTCACTCTTAAAATTTTGTGTCAAAATTAAAACTCTCATACTTTTTTATTTCCATACACTCGTATCTTTTTAAATTATTACTTAAAAAATTAATTATCAAGCAAAAAGTTATTCATTATTCTTATAGAATTAATTAAACTCTTTGATGCATGTTCCCTTTCTTTAGCTAAAATTCTTATCAAGCAAAAAGTTATTCATTATTCTATAGAATTAATTAAACTCTTGGTGCTTTACCTTTCTTCTTTATAATATTATTATATATAATATAATATATATATATATATATATATATATATTATATATATATATTATATTATTATTTATATATATATATTTATATATTTATAATATATATATATATATATATATATATTATAATAATATATATATATATCATATATTATAAATTAATATTACTCTATATATATATAATATCTATATATAATATATATAATATAATATTTCTTTATTTAATTATATTTTATAATGGCATTTCTACCTATTACATCTAACAATTATTGGTACTACATCCTTTCTAAGATAAAATACAATGTATTGTACATCAGTTATCATTTATATCATTGCCCAATCAAATCTTTCTTGGATTCTGTTTTGTCAATTTTAATAAAAATTTTCTCGATAAGCAATTAATTTTTCGATATAAACGAAACTGCGTTATTGGGGCATATGACGTTAAGCTTGTAGATTTTAAAAGTCCATATTTTCTATGCAACGTGTAACTGTAACTGGGAACAATTCTGAAATGCGATCTCAGTGATATATTATATATTATATATATAGATATATATATATACTATATATATATTATATATATATATATAGTATATATATATATATATATATATATATACTTATATATAATATATAATATAATAAATATATATATAAAAAAATAAAAAAAAAAATATTAAAAGAAAATAAAAGAACATTCTAAAATTAAATTTATCAAAAAACCTTTTCCATTCATTCAAATTTTAGAAGACTCATTTGCTCTCAAATAACATAGAGTAACATGAATTGCCATTCAGTCGTGTACATTTTTATATTACTGCAATGCTTAATTCACAACAGTCTTACTTTCGGCGATACGAACGAAACCTTTGTCAAGACTTTAAAAGTGACCGATCATATTGTAAGAAAAGTTGGAAACGTTGAAGGAAAATTTAAATTTACTAAAGACAATATTTTGATGTTTTCTCGAATGGTTTCCAAACTGGTCTCCGATCTTCGGAGAGAAGTGAAGCATGATCTTCAGAAGGATGAGGTAGTATTAAAATTTTGTATATTAAATTTATATTATATATAATATGTTAAATATTCATTTTTTACATTACTTATTAATAATATAAAATAAAAAGCTTATATAAATATATATTATATATATTATATATATATATATATATATATATATATATATTATAATATATATATATATATATATATATAATATATATATATATATATATATATATATATATATATATATATATATATATATATATATATTATATATATATATATATATATATATATATATATATATATTATATTATATATATAATATATATAATATATATATATATATATATATATATATAAATATAAGTTTGTGTATTTGGAATATTAGAAAACTGACTGTGTGTTATTAAAACGTTCAATATTACTATCTTAAAGCATTAAATAAGGCAAACAACTTTGGAAGCTTAATTCTTGAAGGTTAAAGGATTAACCTTTAAAAAATATGCAGTTAATTATTAGAAAAAATGCAAGCTTTACGATTATTTATTAGCACGCAATGTTATTGATCTTACCTTTATAAAAACTTTCGCCTTTCGTTTAAATTTGTTAAAATAAGTATCGATATCTGCAGATAAATTATAGTTGTCATTTATTTTCAATTTTAAAAGCATTAAAATTTATTTCAAATTGAAAATGTATTTTATTATGAAATTATATTGATTGCCATTGACAGATCAATTGATGTTATTTTAGATGTAACAACAATTGCATAGCCTGAATTTTATTTTATTTATTTATTTATTTATTTTGTCCTTGTTTTAAGAAATTTAATATTTGTTTATCAATGATAAATTATCTTGTAATGATTTATTATTAGTTAAATGTTATGAATTTCTTGATTTTTAGATGTTACTTTGAACTTCTAGTTTAAATATTTAACGTAAAAAGATGTTTTAAAAACCTTCAAGGAATTATAATAAGCAAAAATTTTCTAATTTTTTCATAAAAATATTGTTTCTTACTCTCGTTAAAGGTTAGGCTAAGCTAGGTTAGGTTAAAACGGAAATTATAAGAGAGCATTTAATTCAAGATAGTTCGTTCACTTGACTGCCCACCCCCCCCCTTTAAAGTAAATAAGATAATTTTAACATTATTTCACATTTTAGTAAACTTTATATTTTATAATCTAAGAACAATACTATATCATATTATAAAACTGTATAGTACTTAATATTTTTAGATAGTATAATATAGTAAGTCATAATAGATTATTAGATAATATAGAGATATAAATATACAGGCATATAGTGACAATAGGGATAAATAATAGATATATAGGGTTATGAGACTATGATATTAGTAAAATATATTGGAAGAATAAATAAAAAACAATTAAATGAATATAGTTGTTTTTTTTAAAATCGTTTTTTTTTTTTTTTTATTTTTCTGATTTTATTAATTATTTTTTATTTAAAATTTTAATTTTTTAATAAAAAAAAAAAAAAAAAAAAAAAAAAAAAAAAAAAAAAAAAAAAAAAAATAAAAAAGAAAAAATTATTAAAATGAAGCAATTTTATCGAGTTGGGGAAAAATTATCATACCCAACGAATTTTGCTAAATATTGAAACTGGCAAAGCAAATTTACTTTGAATTTACTTAGATTTTACTGCTAAAAGGAGGGTAGTTATAAAAATATTAATTATAATTTAAAGAAATATTTTTTTATTTTTTTGTTTTTTTTTTATTTACTTTTTTTGTAAGGCTGTACGAGAAAGACCCATAGCAAACCTTTTTAATCAAAATTTCATTTAATTAAAAAAGAAGAAGAAATATAAGCTATCGATAAATATAATTTAGTCAAAAAAAGTTTATTGTAATTGTTCCACAGAATTGTTTAAAAAAGAATAAAAGAGATAAAAGGCTTTTAGGTTGAATGTGCCAGAATTCTGCAATTATACACACAATTCTTTTTTTTTTTTTTTTTCAATTCACTTATTCAAAGTCTCAAACTGTCTCTATTACTTTTTCCTAATTATAAAAATAATGTTAATTTTTCTTAAAAATTTAAGAACTGAGAGTTACGAAGCTAAAATAAATATTTTGTATTATAATATCTTAATAAATATAAAAAAGTAATAAGAGCAAGAACATAAATTATTCTTAAAACAAAATAATATAGTTACTGTTTCTTTAAATTAAAATTTATACATGAATAGCTCTATCAGTCTCATTTTGTCATTTTCATAAAAAATGTTTGAGAATTATAATTTAAAAATTAATAAATAATAACTAATTATATTTACATATTACTAATTTATTTATTAATATACTGGCAATAACTATAAAATATAATGAAAATTAAAAAAATCAGATTTTAATTGATCATATATAAAAAAATCACAAATCCAACCTGGTTTAAACAGTAATTTTTGCCATTTTCATTTATCTGGAAAGTTGCGAATTCAATCAAAGTATTGTAGAGATCGCTCATTTTAGTAAGATTTGTTTATGCAGTATTATGTAATTCAGTTTGGATACATTTAAGATTGTTGTTTTTGCAATATTGTAAATCCAGTGTGCATACATTCAAGGTCAGAGATTTTATTTTCAAACTTCTATTGCACCACTTGAACTTCAGGACTTAATTGTTTGTTAAAGAGAATTTTTGACCTCTGATGCATTTTCTAAGATAATTAGTAAGGATACAGTGTGTGAGGAGCTTTTGCTGCCACTTTCTCTATTAATGATGAATATATAATAATAATAATAATTATAATATCAAAAATATATAATTAAATAATAATAATAATGATAACATAATAATGATATAAATAGTGAATAAATAATATAACAATAATAATCGTAGGATACTTTATTCTAATATGTAATTTACTGTCATTATATTTGAAATTAAATTATATTATTATATATAGTCAATGATTAATTATTGTTATTGTGATATATGATTATTATTATATGATAAGACATAATGATATTATGTTCTATTATTACAAAATCTCAAAGAATCATGAACTTCTCAAAAACATACAAGAACATCAGCAACAGCATTCCACATGCCGGACTATTTCGTAAACATAAAGTTCAAATAAAGGAACCCCGGAAGGATTCGAGGCTTTGACTTTTCAAACTATAAATGAAGTATCCAAAATTAACCGCGGATTGCCCCAACACACTAGTCTCCAAACTTTGCCAAAACTGCATAGTTAATTTATTTTATAATTATAAATATAAAAATAATAATAAAAAAAAAAAAAAAAAAAAAAAAAAAAAAAAAAAAAAAAAAAAAATATATATTTTAAAAGATATATTATATATACTTAAAATATTATTATTATTATATAAATAGATTTTAATAAGATATAATTATTATGATATTATTAATAAGATATCGCATATTGAAATCGAACATTAATCAATATGACTCAGAGTATTATTACTAATATTGTGTGTATAATTTCTCTGTACACTATTGTAGAGTATTTAAAGTTATTTTGAAAGGTTGAGCTACTGTTTATTTTTGCCAATAAAGCATATCCTATTATATATATTTGCATCGATTTATTAACAGAGAACCACGAGAGACTCCTGAAATAATAAGAATAACTCAGACGTCCTCTTATTGATCAGAAGTGTTTTTGTTTATTTAAGTAATAATGCTATTAGTCGTATTCGTTAGATTAGTCATTATTACTGCCTTTCATATATTTTTCATTGCTTGCATATTGAATTGTAATTTATTGTGTGAATATGATTCATGATAATAATTATTGAGACGAAAAAGGAAACATGATATATATATTATTGTTGATACGGGAGATTGATAATGATAGTTCCATTATAATGCGGGATCCGAATTGGGATGGTGCCTGGATATCCAAAGAAGGTCGTAAAGTGATACATGCTAGGTATTCCGTGAATAATAAATTAAAGTATCATTATTATTATTAAAAATAAAAAAAAAAAAAAAAAAAAAAAAAAAAAATTATTTTATTATTTATTATTTATTATTGTTTTTTTTTTTTATTATTATTATTATTGAAGCCCATTTCAGTTTAGTATCAAAAATGTAAATTACACGATATTGTATATGTAAATTTGTAACTGAAAAAATGAATAAAGATTAAAAATTAAAGATTATTATTATTATTTTATAACGAATAATAATAATAATATATTATTATATTATTTATATTATTAATATTATATTTATTTTATTTCCAAATCTCATTATTGTAATAACTATTTTTTCAGAAATTTTTTGTTATTATTGTTAATCATTACTTTTTATTGTTATTCATTATTATCTTTAAAGAGGTAGTTTATGTTAAGATTGTGACTTTAAATTTATTGGACTCAAAGGGAAGGGCGAATTTGTTCCCCAAGAAGCTCATTTCAGTAATGAATTAATACATATAAATTATACGATTTTGTTTGTACAACTTTGTATAACTGGAAAAATGAATGAAGATTAAAGATTATTATTACTATCATTATTATTATTATTATTTTTGAATTGTTTTATTAATGCCTTAATTAGTTTTATTATTGTTATTATTATTAAAAAAAATTTTTATTTTAATTATTATAGTGTTTAGTATTTTAAATTTTATAATTATTATTATTATTATTATTATTATTATTATTATTATTATTATTATTATATTATTATTATTATTATAATTATTATTATTATTATTATTATTATTATTATTATTATTATTTTTATAATATTATTATTATTATTATTATTATTATTATTATTATTATTATTATTATTATATTATTATATTTTCATTAATATTATTAATATTAAAAATAATAATAATAATATTATTATTATTATTATTATTATTATTATTATTATTATTATTATTATTATTATTATTATTATTATTATTATTATTATTATTATTATTATTATTATTATTATTATTATTATTATTATTATTATTATTATTATTATTATTATTATTACAGAAATGTCACAAAAAACTTTTTAGAACTTCAAAGAAAGGATCTGCTCTCGTTGTAATCTATCCTGATAGTTCAGATGAGATCACTCTCACCTCTTTGCTTTATGAGGAGTCCGAACCATGGTCTGCCTGTCGCCGATCGTGCATTGCGTCAAGAGTCAGGTAACTATTTTTTTTTATTTTTAGTTTAGAAAAATTTGTTCCAAGTTATTTCTAAAAAAAATTCTGATAAGTTTACAGTTGACTTTTACTATTACTATTACAACTACTAATATTTCTACTATTACTACTGCTTCTGCGCTATTGGTCTTGATATTACTAATAAAATGATATTCTTCTGCTACTACCTCTACTGATACAACTTTTACTACTATTACTAATAATAATAATAATAATAATAGCTTAAAATTATTATTATTACTTTTATTATTATTATTATTATTATTATTATTATTATTATTATTATTATTATTATTATTATTATTATTTTACACTTTAGGAATTGCAGAGTGAAGAATCTGTGTGAAGTAGATTCCTTGATTGAAGAAGCCTATTGCTACGTGCCTGGATCAAAATGCGAAGAAAAGGTAAAGAAAATTATTAAAAATCAAGATTCGGATATCCCGAATCCTGCCATCGATAATGTTAACGAAAATGAAAATTATGAGGATGATTATGATAATAATGGAGTTGAAGATTACAACAATAAAAATAATGTTAATAAAGATGAAGATATGTATTTTGTTGATGAGGAAGTAAAATACTATAATTCGGATGGCCATGATATCTATATTGATGAAAAGGAAGAAAGTGGAGCGAAAACTGAGGAAGACGAAGAAGGAAAAGGTAATTCGGATTTTTGGGATGAATTTTTAAATTTAATACTTCCTTTCGCGGAATACGATTTGGAATTTAATGAAGGACCTTTTATAGTCGGTGAGTTTCAAATGATTGAATGCTTTTACTTTACTGTATTCTTAAAGGCCGTATTTTCCACCGAGTCAATTGGTGATCGTTTTTTAGAATTTGATTTAGAAATAACGAGTAATGGGGACAAATGTGGTATTTTCCACAGTCAGTTGGTGGATTGCATTTTTAGAATTTGAATTAGAATTAACGAGTAATGGTGATAAATCTGTCATTTGCTTTGTCATTTAAAAACAAAAACAATGTTCGCTTGTTATTAAGATGCCTAAAGAAGTTATATATCAGTGATCTTTTTCACTTTTTATTCAATTAAAATAAATTTAATTAATTTTCTAATATAATATTTTTGAAAACACCGTTGCTTTTATTTATTTATTCTTTTATTTTATGTTTTTTATTTCTTTATTTATAACTACCATTTTTTTAAAGCTGATTTGGTAGACAAATTATTTGATCACATTCAATTTTTCAATTTAATTTATCATTTAATTTTTAAAATTTTACTTTTTTTTTAATTAATTAAAGATCTAAATTTTGACGATGTTAAATAATTTAATTTATATATTAAAAATATTAAATCAAAATTATTATTTTTATATTTAAATCTTTTAGAGAACTTGCAATAATAATAAAAATTTATAAGAAAAGCTAAACATCATATATTTCCAGACAGACAAATACAATAAATTCAAATTATAAATTGCTAATTTGAAAATTATAATAAAAAATATTTCCTAATTGAAATATAATGAAATTAATTAATAAACTAAATGAAATTTTAAAGCAATGAAAAAATTAATTAGTTATATTATATATATATATATATATATATATATATATATATATATATATATATATATATATATATATATATATATATATATATATATATATATATATATATATATATATATATATATATATATATATATATATATATATATATATATATATATATATATATACATATATATATATATATATATATATATATATATATATATATATATATATATATATATATATATATATATATATATATATATATATATATATATATATATATATATATATATATATATATATATATATATATATATATATATATATATATATATATATATATATATATATATATATATATATATATATATATATATATATATATATATATATATATATATATATATATATATATATATATATATATATATATATATATATATATATATATATATATAATATCTCCACTGGTGGCTAAAGGCCAGAGGCCTATCGATTTCCACCAGCGTTGGGGAAATACCGGAAATATGGTGGTTAATGACCAACATGTCCAGATACCCGAAGTTTAAGAGTATGCAAGTCAAAGGAAGTTGTGGAAACAGAAAAAGGAAGTGTGTTCCAGATTTTACCATTAGAGTACATGTAAGATTGAGCATAGCGATTAAGTTTGGGGTCAGAGAGTTAAACAGAGAAAGGATGAGACTGTGTAGAATTTCGGTGAATCTTTTGCTGTTGCGCTAGAACTATCGAAAACCTTCGATAGAGTCTGGCACAAAGCTTTGATTTCTAAACTTCCCTCTTTCGGAATCTATCCTTCTCTCTGTGATCTTCTCTAATTTCCTATCCGGTGGTTCTATAGCAGCTGTTGTAGACGGCCACAGTTCATCTTATAAATCTGAAAAACTTTTTGTTCCTCAGAGTTTTGTTCTATCCTCAACACTTTTTCAACAATATTTTTCAGCGAAACAAAGTGCGGAGGACCAAGAGTCAGAAAGAAGGGTAAGATGATCACCGGTAGAGCGTTTTTACGAAAGCCATACTGGTGATCAGAGATAAGATTTGAAGAATTGAGGTGTTTCCAAATCTTCCTGTT
>SEYY01022673.1:12500-35000 GCA_009176605.1 Armadillidium nasatum | reverse complement strand
TTTAAGAAAGGCATACCTTTGATTGACGCAATGGTGGTGGATTGCTAGAAGTCAACTCTCTCGAGCAAATCTCGTTTTGTAATAAATACAGGAAATTGATAGTTCCCTAATGTCGCGACACAGAGAAAGAGAGTCAAGGGAGTTTCACTGTGAGAGAATGTTTAATAGTTTCTTAAACCTTTGACAAAACCCTGTCCAAAAGAAGGATGAAACCGGAGTCCTCCCAAATATGAGAACAATACTCTATACAAAGGCATATAAAACCCTTATATAATTAGAAAAACTCTTCAGAAGAAAAAATTCCAGCAACGTAAACGGAACTCACAGCTTCTTTGAGGCTACCTTAACAACCGTTGTGATACGAGGTTTTCAAAATTTGTTGTTTTTATTCAGAACCAAAACTGCTATGTTGTTCTCAGGTGAGACGACAGTTCCTTCGAAGGATATAGGAAATTTTGGAGTTGTTAAAGAGAGGATGATGTGATAAGTTGAGTTTTTAAAGACATGAATTTCAAATTGTTCATACATCTCAATGGAAAATTTAGTCCAGATCGGCGGCTCAAGAAGTAAAATAGGAAACAGATTTGAAATGAGTGGAAGAATGGAGAGTTAGTTTATTAACATAAGAATGATAAGAGTTAGAAGAGCATCTGAGGTTATAGTTAATAAAAAGTAGGAATAGAACAGAGAGTAGAACAGAACCCTGAGGAACACCACAATTAACAGCAAATGAAGAATAAGCTGTTCCATCACCCTGTGCTAATAAGCATGATATGGAAGCTATCAGAGAAGGAACTAGACATTAGAGGAGGAAATCCAAAGGAAGAAAGATGATAGAGTTGCCATAACCTAATAAAAAAAAGCCTTGGACATTTCAAGACTCACTACACAAGATCTTCTATGGTCCCTTTAATTAAGGGAAAAGACCATAGATCAGTATGATATAAAAGTATGAACATTGAAAGCCATACTGATGATCTGAACAGACACACACACACACACACACACATATATATATATATATATATATATATATATATATATATATATATATATATATATATATATATATATATATATATATATATATTACCTTGTTTTAACTCCTCCAGTTCTTTTTTTTATGCCAACTCCGAAATAAATTCCACTTTGAAAAAAATTGTAATAAATTAGAAACCATTCTCTGCTCTGAAAACTTGGAGCAGTTTTAACCAAATTAGACATACACACACACACGCACACACATTCACATTCATAGGAACATAGGAACATAGGAAAATAGAGACAGTTAGAAGCCACAAGGGCCTATCGAGACTGTCCCAGTCCAAACAAAAAATAACAATACTAATACATGCACGAAAGACTAGGTCTATCCCATCCCAGTTATCAGTTCATTCATGCATAGTCATGCATAGATAAAAGAAAAACTAAACCCCATTACACATGCAATACTCAATGAACCATCACCCACTACAAAAAAAACTGCCGTTAGGCTTAGTCATAGGTTGATCTGTTGATCCAAAATTCATATATACCCGCCGATTTGGCTTAGTCAGATTATTCTATATAATACCCAAACCATCCATATATCTATCTAGCCCCTTTTTAAATTTGACAAGAGAATCACAGTCAACAACCTCCCGTGGCAAGTCATTCCAAAAATTAACAACTCTATTACTGAAACAGTATTTTCTTAGATCGAGATGGCATGGCTTCTTTTTAATTTTCTTATTATGTCCTCTAGTTACTCTTCCATGGTCCACTATGAAGTATTTTTCAATCTCTGTATTACTGTCAGATGCAAATATTTTGTAAACTTGTATCATATCCCCTCTGAGAAATCTCCTTTCAACTGAGAACATTCCTAACTCCTTCAACCTCTCTTCATAGCTCTTATTTTCAAAGCCAGAAATCATCCTTGTTGCTCGACGTTGTACTCTCTCCAGCATATCTTATGTCTTTTCTTAAATGAGGAGCCCAAACTTGTGCACAATACTCTAATGCTGGCCTGACATTGCTATTATATAGTTTGCTTATAACCTCTTTGCGGTTAATTATACCTAACATCTTATTAGCTTTATTCCTTGCTTCCAAACATTGATCACCCACCTTCAGATTACTGCTAATTATCACACCTAAATCCTTTTCTTGGTCCACAGTCTCAAGCCACTCCCCATTCATTTCATAATTAAATCCTTCATTTGAGTAACCTACATGAAGAACTTTACATTTTTTACTATTAAAGTTCATTTGCCACCTCTCTGCCCAACCAAGAAGTCTATCTAGATCACCTTGAAGCTTTATGCATCCATCATTATTCCTTACTGAGGTAACCACTTTGGTATCATCTGCAAACTTAGAAACCTTACATTTAAGACCTTTGTTTAAATCATTTATATATATAAGGAACAAAAGTGGTCCCAGCACAGAACCTTGTGGTACCCCACTCTTCACCGTTTCCCATAATGACTTATTACCATTAAGTAATACACACTGCCTTCTGTTCTTTAACCACTCTTTAATCCAATTGTGTACCATTCCATCAAAAGCCTTGCTAAAGTCTAAATATATGACATCAACTGGATCACCCCTGTCTATACATTCAGTAATATATTCCATAAATTCTAGTAGATTTGTCTGACATGATCTACCCTTTCTAAAGCCATGCTGGGAGTTATATAGTATCTTGTTATCATCTAAGTGCTTCTCTATATGACTTTTCAGTAACTTTTCCAAAATTTTCAAATTTTCACATTCATATATATATATATATAATATATATATATATATATATATATATATATATATATATATATATATATATATATATATATATATTATATATATATATATATATATATATTAAAAATAATAATAATAATGAAAGATTTCTAATTATTTTTTAAACTATGGTTTGAATAAGTGGTGACGTCATGAATTTGAATTATGACGTCATATCAGTGTGAATCGTCAATCCTTTGACCACGGTAAACTATGCTTTGACTAACTACATTAGTAGCACAGAGCCACAGACTTTGGTAATGTTTTATATAATTATGTTATCATATAGGCCGGTTACCCGGTTTTACTTGACGAATATCTCTCAAGTATCCAAATAAAAAGTGCGTGTGCGTTATGGTTTTGTACAGGATACCAAACTTTGAGGATACTCCTATATGTGTAAACTTGTTAAATGTCTACAATAGATTTTGTTAATAGTGTAGTATTTAAGAATATCAAACAATAAAAACTACATGGTTCTATCAAAGTTCATTTTACCCCATATCTCTTAAAGGTCATGTTCTAGGCCTCAAGAATCAATTGATGATATGGTAAATGTGTCGTTCACAGTAGTGGATTCTCTCTCTCTCGCACTAGGAGGTTGTTGAAACTCAACACATCATATGAGTTGTACGACGAGGGTGCTACACCAGCACTGTTATGAAAATTTAATTTTTTTTTTTTGTAAAGTTACTTTGGTAAAGGTGTAGATTGTTTCTGACTTTCGATAATCGAAAATATCGGAGAAGCCTAACGTAAACAAGAACGTTGCCAGAGGTACTATTACACTAGACATACACACAACTATTATTACTTTTCTAGCAGAACCAAATTCGACTTATCATAACCTGAACTACCTTAGATACCGTAATTTTACCTAAATAATAATAATAATTTTAATGTACTTATAGTTTATAACAAAACCTAAATTTAAGGTATCTGAACTGAAAAGAACAAATTATACTTATATCTTGAATCGTTAGGTATAAAAGTATCGATTAAAATAAAATATCGACATAAAATATCAAAGGTCAGAAACAATCTACACCTAAGCCGTTACTTTAAAGCTAAAAAAATAAGTTCAAAATATATATTTTGTTGGGATTTCTGTGGCGTGAAACCCATGAAAACGCTTGTGCAGATATTGTAACTGCTTTTGCCAAGAATAAACCTAATTCTATTAAAATTTAGCCTACAAATTAATAAAAATAAATTAATAAAGAACTCACCATTTAAAATGATCTGTAATTGTAAATAACAGGATTTATTTGATTTCCTAAGTAATTAACTTGGATGTGTGGCTCTTTTGTATAAGCGCATAAGTAAGTTTTATAAAGAAGTAAATTAAGTAACTTTGCAGCCAAGTAGAAACATAGACTCAAACCCAAGCAAGAACTCTCAAAACTCTGATCCAAAACTCAAGGCCTAGATTAAATAGTAAGTCACATCAATCATACAATTCAAGTTAATAAACTAACCCAACACAAGGAATCAAATGTCAGTTTAATTCAAAAGTAAATAATAGTTATAAGGGTTGAGTATGTCAAGTTAGGCTCTAACTTCTTTCACAAAGCTCTATAAAAACTCTTACTCCAGAGTTTAAAAGAATATATAACTATAATTTGGCTATAGTAGTTTAAATAGTTAATACATTACGTTCAGGAAGATTTCTTAAGTCAATATGGACGATATTTTTGTTATAACACAATTACATTTTTAACTTTGATCCAACGAGGTTCAAGCCTAAGGTGCAAGTAGGTAAGTAACGGCATAACTTTCAAGTGTGTGTTTCTAGTCATAAACATGAAGTGTTGCCATTTTATAATAGATTCTTTTAGGGCGCATTTGATACTTTAAAATTATTTTATCCATAAATTAAATCTAAAATATAAGGATTTATGATAATTTCTCAAATATGCTTTTTCGTATAATGATTCTTCAGTAACTCCATGCATATTTGCAATGCAGTAGTTTTTAGGATAGAAACTGACCTTTAATTAATATACAGTACACAAAGGTTTTAAACTTTGGTAAATTACATGTTTTTCCAACATTTTTTACTAATTACAATAATTAATTTAAAATACTTGCCAAAAAAAAAAAAATGAAAATTCCAATCTGTTAAATGAATTGAATCTAAATCTTTAATTCATATTTACAGAAAAACACTCTTATTCACAATACTCTCAACAATAACTGAAAAAAAAAAAAAAACTGAACCAAATATTGATTGACTTTAAGCTATATCACTATCCATATATAATTGAAAGACCAGAAAACTTTGTAACAAAAGCTTATTTTATTATATAATTATAATAAATATATTAATAATCAATAATTGCAATTATATGCTCTTTGATTGTATTTTATTTCTTCTCTGTACTTGAGTACCGGGTTACTATATTAGCTTGAATTTGATGCATAAATGAGACCCTATGTGCAAGTCAGTGTTAAATGTAATTTAGCAATTTGTATGCAAAGTTTTCATAAAAAAAAAAATAAGAATAATAAAATCATGTATATTTATTAATAGACTACTGAACTTAACCCAAGTCTTATTTTAAAAAACTTTTCAATCCTATAAGGAAATATATATATATATATATATATATATATATATATATATATATATATATATATATATATATATATATATATATATATATATATATATATATATATATATATATAGGTCTATATAAAGTCAAATATATATTTAAAATACTTTTGCTGTTTCTCTATTTTTAAATCAATTTATATTTCTATTGCCAAATGGCTGAAAAAATACCTAATGTAGAAGAATTGCTTAAAGAAGCACAGACTAGTTTTAAATCAGAATTCGGAACTGATCCTGATGTTGGAGTTGTTGCACCTGGTCGAGTCAATTTGATTGGTGAACATACCGATTATAATGAAGGATTTGTATTCCCTATGGTAAGAACTTTGTAACATCTTAATTTAATTTTATGCAGAAAAATATTTCAAAAATTTATATATATATATATAATATATATATATATATATATATATATATATATATATATATATATATATATATATATATATATATATATATATATATATATATATATATAAATTTCAATTTTGTAAATTTATTAAATTTTGTTACTATTAATATTTTTTATAAATTATCAAATAAAGTAGGATTTTTCTTTATTTCCTTATCATACTACTTTATTAAAGTAATAAAATCATATATATTTTCCTTCAGTATTAATTCTTTTAGTTATGCAGTAAAATTAATGAAAAAGAATATTAATTAACAAAAAAAAAATAAAAAAATTAAATATGTTAAATATCTCACTTAAGTAAAAGAGATTTTATGATTTATTATTATAATAAAGTTTGAACTTATCTACAGTTTTTTTTTTTTTTTTTTTTTTAGGCCTTGCCTCTAGTTACCATATTAGTTGGGAGAAAATCTTCGGAGAAAGGAAAAATTCGTATTAAAACTTTGTCAAGAAATGTGTCTAACTCAAGTTTAATTGAGATTATTATTCCATCAGATGTTCGTACAATGCAGCCCTCAGATTCTTCTTGGGTGAATTATGTGAAGGGCGTAGTAGCTAATTTTCATAGTAAGATTCAACAACTTGTGCTGTATGAGCGACTTTTGTCAGAAAATGGTTTTAAAATCTGTGGTGAAATGTTGTTGCTTATGCTTTGAATAGATATTCCAGTCTCATTTTATTTTTAAGTAAGCATTTATGTAAAATAATTCTAAAAGTTTTTTTTTTTTTTATGTAGATTTGAAAATATGAGCTATTTTTATATTTTGTATTTCAAGCTATATATTGAGTGCGATTAGTCTATTCTTATTTACAGATAGAGACATAAATTATATAAAACATTATAAAAAGATAATATTTTCTTAGTAGTCATTGCGTTTATTAGAAGTTTAAACATATACAAGTTATACAGTCAATGCACCTATTCCATGCTTTTTTGGCGCAGTTGCTTTTGTTGATCAAATTTAACTGACTTCATAAAATTCATAGTATATATATCATATATATATATATATATATATATATATATATATATATATATATATATATATATATATATATATATATATATATATTTTTAACTTTTTTTTTTTTTTTTTTTTTTTTTTTTTTATATCACCACCATCACGGGCAAAGCCCTATCAAGGAGGGTGCTAACAATAGAAGAGATACCTAACGCAAATCGCATGAGCACAGATAAATATAAATTATTATATAGTTGCCTATATATACGCAAAATTGATGCGCGGACATGCACCCCTTGTGCTACGAGGACGCCGTAAAGGTGGAGGTACACGGGTGGATAGTTCCCTCGAGCATTTGCTGTATACCTATAGAAAAGAGATATAGGCACCAACATCACGTCGCAAAGATAAAGAGTCAAGAGAATTAGAAAGAGCGGGACAGTTTATTAGTCTTTTAGCCTTTGACTCAACCCTATCTAAAAGACGGGTGAAACCTGAGCCACCCCAGATATGAGAGCAGTACTCCATACAAGGGCGGATGAGACCCTTGTATAATTGGAGTAACTGCGAGGAAGAAAAAAATTCTCGCAGTCTAAACAGAACTCCCAGCTTCTTTGAGGCCGCCCGAGCAACCATTGTGATGTGAGGTTTCCAAGACATTTTTGTTTATGTTAAGGCCAAGAATATTTATATTGTCAACAGGAGAGACGGGAGAACCATAGAAAGAAATAGAAAAGTTAGGAGGTGTCTTTGAGAGGGAGATCAATAATTTTAAACCACTTGATACCAAGTACCAATACGATAAATCTAGAATTTACAGATACCAATTTTTTTACTTAATTCATGAAGGTTGAAACAAGATTGAAAATATTAAATAACTGTGAAATTTAGGTTTTCTGCTGTTATACCTAGTTATTTTGAAGTCACATTGCCAAGCAAAACTATTGATAGAAGTTGACATAGGGTTGATGCCACCAAGACTTTCCAGCTGACTTGCCCCAGTGCACGGTCTGTTTTTATAATTAATTTCTGCAACATTTGCAGTCTTCAATCCAATTTCCACTTTGTTGAACACCACTTCTCTCTCTTCTTGTCCGAAACTCAGGCGCTTGAGTATTCATAGCAAATCATTTTCTGCTTCCTTTTACTGTCTTTATCCTCAATTTTCACTAGAAGGAGTTTGTTGTGTATATGTGTGCTGTAAAGGAAAGTACTTTGAGGAATACCTCAAGTTGGAAGGTGGTGAGAAGGAAAATTTAGGGATATTTTAAGTGTTAAAATTCTAGCAGCCCTACTTAGAAAACCAATGCTAGCCTCCCGCCCTTCACACACCATAAACAATTTTTAGTAAACTTACCGAGTGAAACTTTCCAAGGAAGATGATATTCCTCCTCTTTTAATTCATCTATTTATGCCAAAAATTGCAATTTCTTATAAAAACATCATTTCTGCGATCTCTAACCTTAACACTAACAAGGCATTTAGTTCTCATGGTACCTATTCCTCATGTGTACCTATCCAAAACTTTTGCTTTATAGTTTGCACCCTGCCTCGGTAAACTATTTTGTCTGTCTTCCTACTTCAACCTTCTCTTCTTGCTGAAAACGTGCTCATTCAGCCTGTGCAGAAAAAGGGGAACCTCTCTCAACTTTTCAATTACTGTCCCATTTCTTCAACAACCTCCGGTCTTTCCTAATTTTCTTGTTAAGATTTGGAAAGATCTCAAATCTTCTAATCTTATCTCTGATGGCCAGTATCATTTTCGTAAAAAACGAAAGCCTTCGATAGAGTGTTACATAAATCTTTGATTTTTAAACTTCCCTCTTTCGCAATCCGCCTCAATTAATTCTTTTCGATCATTCTGTAGCATCTGTGTAGATTGCCACTGTTCTTCCTTTAAATCTATTAACTGTGGTGTTCCTTAGGGATCTGTCTTATCTCAAGCATTGTTTCTACTTCTCATTATACTTATTCACCTATCTACAGCTATGTTAATGACTTCATCCTTCGTTATTCCTTCCAATTTGAAAGATGTCCCTCTCAACTGCAGTTAATTGATGTTAGAATGGTAGCCTTAGAGCAACTAACCTCTAATCTTTCTCATTATTTCAAATTGGGGCACAGAAAACATGGTCGTATTCAATCCTTTAAAAAAGACCAGTTCCTCCATCTCTCTACTCGACACAACCTTCCATTCAACTTTTTATCTTATCAATTTTTCAGCTCTAATTCTCTCTAGTCTCTTTCTGCTTGTTGAATTGTTACGTCATTCTTTCTATGCTATCTCTATTACAACATTCAGTACTCTTCTGAACTTCTCTACTGAGAAGGGATTGAGCTACAAGGCTTTCTACATAATCTCATCCTTTCTGTCCAACTCTCTGATCCCAGACTTAACATCTATGTTCAATTTTACATGTACTCAAATGGTAACTTCTGGAACACTCCCTTTATCTGTTTTCCCAACTCTCTTTGACTTACACACTTTAAACGCTGTGTATTGAGACATGTCAACCTGTAACTTGAACAGGTTTCCGGTATTTCCTTAATTCTGATGGAAATTGATAGTGCTCTGGCATTTGTCCACCATATATATATATATATATATATATATATATATATATATATATATATATATATATATATATATATATATATATATATATATATATATATATATATATATATATATATATATATATATATATATATATATATATATATAATATTAAATGAGAAAAACTTCACTCAAAAATCTTTTACAGAAATTATCAGTTTTCTTTTGTGTAAGATTTTGGTATCGGTCAGTTTTTTACCGATACCGATACTATATATATAATATATTTTATATATATATAATATATATATATATAAATAAATATATAAAAATATATATATATATATATATATATATATATATATATATATATATATATATATATATATATATATATATATATATATATATATATATATATATATATATATATATATATATATATATATATATATATATATATATATATATATATATATATATATATATATATATATATATATATATATATATATATATATATATATATATATATATAGCTCATGCTCCTGGCTTTGATGCTGTGGTAGTTAGTTCTGTTCCGTTGGGAGGTGGGCTTTCTAGTAGTGCAGCTTTGGAAGTAGCAACTTATACATTTTTAGAAGCTATTACTGGTTCCTTTGCAAAAAAGGTAATATTAGCAGATATATATATATATATATATATATATATATATATATATATATATATATATATATATATATATATATATATATATATATATATATATATATATATATATATATATATATATATATATATATATATATATATATATATTGAAACCTGCTCAAAATTTAAGTATCACAATGACCTTAATGATATTATTCTTTTCATATTTCTGTAATATCTTTAAAACTTCTTTGACTGCCAAGCATTTGTCAAAGGTTTCAGTAATTCAGAATACTTAACCATAAGTCCAACACAGATAATGAAGGAAACTTTTTTTTCCATTGCATTACCATCTTATAACCTTTGCAGCCCTTGGATGATTCCAACAAAATTTACCTTGAATTTTGACAATACTTATTAATTTATGATTCAAATATGTCTCAACAATTGGACATTTGAAGCATACATTCTTCGATGAGTAGATCCTCAAAAGAAATTGATTAAATCCTTTACTGTGTAAAATAGTGTTAAGCATTTCTGGAACACATTTCAAATGTCTCACAACAAGGTTCAATTTGTGACTTGCACGGTTAAAGAACAGTGCTTTCTCTCAAAAAATTTTTGAATGCCACTGTTTACCAGCCATATGTTAACGGCTGTCATAGCCATTTCAAATAATTTTTCTGCAACAAAACGTTCAATCTACAAAAAATTAGCATTAATTTTTTACCATAGTTTTTGTCAGTATCATAAATGGTACACAAATTAAGAATTTGCAGCTTGATATTAGTAACATTATTATTATTATTATTATTATTATTATTATTATTATTATTATTATTATTACTGTATTTTTCAGTCCAGCAGATAAAGCTCTGGCATGCCAGAAAGCAGAACACGAATTTGCCAAAGTACCTTGTGGTATTATGGATCAATTTATTTCGACAATGGGTGCAGAGGGATCGGCTCTTTTAATAGACTGCAGGTAAGAATTTTTATTGAGTTAATTTTCATTTTTTTAAAATTAATCGAGAACAGTGTCAAAGAATCAGAATTTATTAATTTTGTTGAACCAGAATTGGAATAGTTGTGTTTTGGTTCATATTTTTCTGTAAAAGATTTCGCAAATGTGGTTGGAAGAATGCAGTCCTAAAGCAGTATAACTTTTTATAATAAAATAAAAAATAATTTGCAATCTCTCTTTGATAGTAAACTGGAAATTGGATCTGCATTGTATTATATCTCTTGTGAGCCAAAAAATTTACCCAATTGTCGATATCAGAGATGACGATACATCGGTATACTTATTATTATATGTTTATCCTTAACAAAAAGTCTTCAAACACATTTTATTCTATAAAAGTTGTTACTAATTTATTTTTAATTGACACTCAGGTCTTTAAAATCGACGCTTTTTCCATTGAAGAATCCTTCAGTTGGAATAGTCATTATTAATTCAAATGTGAAACATGCACTCACAGGGTCAGAGTATCCAGCACGAAGGAATCAGTGTCATTCGGCAGCTAAATTAATGAAGAAAAAAAGTTTAAGAGAGGCCACTCTTGAGGATTTTAGAGTTGAGTTAATATATATATATATATATATATATATATATATATATATATATAATATATATATATATATATATATATATAATATATATATATATATTATATATATATATATTATATATTATATATATATTATTATTATTATTATTATTATTATTTAATGTTTCAATTATATATATTTGGAAAAATGCACAACTAATTTACTAATAGTTTATGATTAAATTAATAATTAACAATTATTACTTCTGAATAGCAAAATGTTTAAAATCGTTTCTGGATTGTGTTATTATTATTATTATTATTATTATTATTATTATTATTATTATAAATGTAATGTCACAAATTTGCTTTTAAAATTTCTTTGTGCCCAGTTTTGATTTGTTTGTATTGTTTTATATTATTTTAATTTAATTGTCTTCTTTTGAAGAATTCCAAAATGAAATGAATGAAGAGATGAGAAAACGAGTTCATCACGTGATCACCGAAATAGAGAGGACTGAGAAAGCAGCATCTGCTTTGGAGAAGGAAGACTTTACACTCTTTGGTAGACTGATGAATGAGTCTCACGAGTCTTTAAAGTAAGTTCTCTCTCTCTCTATTTTTCTCATTCAGTCATTCACACACTTAACTCATTATTTGGAATACAAACTTTGAAAGGATTAAATTACTTTGTATTTTGTAATAAATTTTAATTTAAATTTTAACTAAAATATAGTTTATATCAATTTTAATTATCTTTTTTTGAAACCTTTTAATACCATATAGAGAAAATCCCAATTTTAAATCCTTTATAAGGTGAAGGGAAGTTTTAAAGAGTTCATGAACTCGTTATTGCATGAATTGTTTATCCCATCATGAAACAGTTAATTATATAAGTTCTCTCTATGTAATCTAATATGTTGTCACCTTATTTTCAAAAATTCATTGGGTCGTTATTGCCACTTTTTATTATTATTATTATTATTATTATTATTATTATTATTATTATTATTATTATTATTATTATTATTATTATTATTATAATTATAATTATTATTATAATTTAACCTCCTTTCTGTTTCTTTGTCATGTGAGCTCGTATTAAATGTAGGAAACTTGGCCTTCTGTTTACGGTTTCCACTCTATGATGCTTATGTTTTTGTCCACTTTCAGAGATAAATATGAAGTCTCTTGTCCAGAAGTGGATGAGCTTGTTCAGATTGCTCAGTCTGTTCCTGGAGTATTTGGATCAAGAATGACCGGAGGAGGGTTTGGTGGTTGTACGGTAACTTTGGTAAGTTGAGCTTAAAATTCATCATTTATTTTAAAATGTGATTTTATTAAATCAATATATTATATATATATATATATATATATATATATATATATATATATATATATATATATATATATATATATATATATATATATATATATATATATATATATATATATATATATATATATATATATATATATATATAATTGTTTTTTTTTTTGGACTTGTGTGTTTAGTTATTGTAATAATTAATTTTATTGTGCATTTTGTTCTACTGGATGTAAGAGGTAGAAGGAAAGACAAAGAGTAAAAGGCACCAACCTTTGAAAGGAGGAGAAGGTGCCACAGCCTAGCAAATACCCGTTGTCATATATTGCCTGGCATTGAATTGGAAGGAGTATTGTTATTGGCACGGAGAAAGTTCAACACTAGTGCGTGAGTAGAGAAAGTTAAGAGGAGAAAATCCCGGGTCAAACATAGCTTCAGTAAGGTGTTTTAGAGCGTCTTAAAGGAAATCAGAATTAGCATTAATTATGCCTTTGAAAACATATCTTGTAATTGTGTCGTGCTTGGATACAAGGGACAGAAATGTGGATGAGAGGTTTTTAATATTTTTAAAAAAATAAGTATAATGTAAGTGACCAATAGTGCCTAAAGTAAAAAAATAATTAATTTTGTTTAAAAAAACTTTTCCTTTTAATAGTTTATAACAACAAAAAAAAAAAAAAAAAATTTATTATTATTATTATTATTATTATTATTATTATTATTATTATTATTATTATTATTATTATTATAATTACAGGTTAGCCAAGATAAGGTTGAAGAACTCATCAACACCGTAAATGAGAAATATTCTGGAAAAGCTACATTCTACGTATGTTCACCTTCATCTGGAGCTAAGATTTTGTTCAATCACACTAGCAGTAAAACTACATAGTATCTAGTCTTCTTCAGATCAACAGTACAAAATGCCATGCAATTCTGTTTATGTAATATAGCTTCGTGGGCTTAATCTTAAATTTTAAAATCCAAATTGCTATTATTATTATTCTTAAACATGCTAGTAAATAAGAAATCGCAAAGTGAAAGAAAAGTATGAAATTGGTTGAAGAATTTATCTGAGTTTGTGGAAAATGCTTCTCTTCTTCCAGGAGTCGTTTGATTGAAAAGTTTTTAGACTCTGCAGTTGCATGAAAATAACATGACATTTTTATACCTGGAGTATATTGTAATTATGCTTGTATGAGATGTGTAGAAGTGTTGTGAAATTAGAAGAGAAGTTTTATAGAAGTTTGTTGGGGTTGAATTGGGTAGAAATGTTTTTTTATGTTATTATTATTGCTAAAGTTTGAACTTTTACTTTTCTTTTCATAACTAATTTGTTTAAGAATTGGGAATAAAGTATATTGTTTGTATTTAAAACTAAAGGCATCTTGGAAATTTATTAAGAAATTTGTTTTAGTGTTTAGTAATTGTCTGGAGACTTGCGAAGTGTTCGACATTTATGGGATTTTGTTACAATTTTTCTGTTTGTTTTGGATGTTCTTCCTTTATTTTATAAACGATATAAAATTTGATTTCTTATAACATTAAATATCGAAGTAAAATAATATAGCTTTGAAATTGCCATTAATGGAGAATGAAATTTATAAAATTGGTGAAACGTTTTGCTGAATAAACATTTAGTGCAATGTTTGTAATTATATTTAAACCTCATAAAATAAACATCAGATGCATATATTAATCATGTAATGTATGCATTAATTAATTTTGGAGAGACATATATATATTACTCCGTTGTTGTATTAGATTCAAGTACCAGTGCTTATTGATGACATATTTCACGTCTAACCTAGATTAAAATTACTTTAAATTAAAAGCTTGAGGATTCTTTCTTGTATATGTTTACTTTGATTTGTTCTATATGGTAAGTTTTTAACTTGTTTTAATGAATTCTTTTCCGTCTTTTTAACTGCAATTTCGCTTGTTTTATTGCCAAGGATGACTATGTTGTCAAATTTATATATTGGAGGATCTTGTAGTGGTATTTCGTTCGTTCCATTGCCCAAAATATGACGGACGTCGAGCAGTTTTCCGAAATATTTTGAGCATATTTTAAAATTTATCTTATAATCAGTAGGAACAGTTAAAGAAATGATTATATTAAAGTAAAAAGCTTATATTTTAAATGTATTAACCTCGTATTAGTTTGTTGTTGAAGATTTCATAATTATCCTTTTCTATTAAATTTAAACCATTGTTCCATTGCAAAGTATAAAGTTCAGTATTCTTTAAATAGAAGCTGAAATAAATACTATTCATTTAGGTGTTACATAATTTAGTATTTTCATATATTTATTTTATAAGCTTCGTTTCTCACGGGCATTGCCTTATTTGATGGGAGGAGAACAACTTTCAAGGTATCTAGGGCTCGTATGAGGGACCGAACCATCTTTTTAAAATGGGTGAGTCAATGACTTTGTCGTAATAACAGAAATGAAATGATAAAATGTATAAGGGAGATAAATGTGAAAGGGTTAGTGGTATGAAAATTCATTTTCGAAAATTCGAATAACATTTTTAAACTAAATCTATTCCTTAGTGAAAAATACTTCTGAAAATGCAGATTTTATTAATTTATTTTATTTATTCTTTCAGTAAAAGTGATGTTAATTTTTATGATAAATTAATTGTGAAATTTACTGTAGACATTTTGTATTTTTAGATATTTGAAATACCCTCAGATATTTTTTTCCATCAGTGTAAAAAATTAATATAAAAAGTAGGCAACCGCACAAATAATGATGCTAAAATTCTTTAATGCTAAAATTGAATTAAAAATTAGTGGAACTCTTTTCTAGAAAATAATGACTACTTGCAAATATCAATCGTTATTTTTTTTTATTTTTAACTGCAAAAAAATAGAATGAATAAATTTGCCAACAACTTTATTTTACCTTTAATTTAATAATTAATTAAAATTAATTAATTAAATTATTAAAATTAATTTAAATAATTTAATTTTACCGGTAATGAAGTTAAAAAACTCGTAAAATATTATTCTCCAATATAATGAAATTATTTTTTAAAAAATACCCAGTAAAAGAAACAAAGGAAGTATTAATTAAAATACACCAAACGTTTGCAATATCCAAAAATAATTCGAATCCAGTTTTAAAAAGTTAAATATAAGTTTTGTTGTACTGCCGCCATATCCTAATTTCAGCTATTTAATCTAAGCAAGTGTTTATTAATAAGGTCATCAATCCTCGGAAGAGGATAGGCGTCTAGTTGAGTGTACCTATTGTTTGTGAGTAATCAATTACGTATCTTTTTTTTTTACTGTTGTTGTTTACAAAGACTACTTGAGCTCTCCATGGTGAGAAACTTGGCTCAATAATTCATTCTTGAAGCAGACGTTCAATTTCTGCCTTAATAAATTGGGAATCCGAGCTATTATAACCTCTTGATTTTGTAGCTATCTGTTAGCAGTTGGGTAGGAGGTTTAAAAACAAGAGGATGAGAGCATACTATGAACTTAATCCGCTTATATTAAGTAGCGGCAATTGACCACCAAACAGAAGATTAACACTTTCTTGTTGACACAGAGCATCATGTCCCAACAGTAATTAACTGCACAAGTTAGACAAGACTTTTAATTTTATTTTTTTGTAAAAATGATTCAGCATCTTAAAGTTAACAAAGCGATAACCAAGAGTTTCACAATACAAAGAAGACTGTGCCATTGTTACCTTATTTCTCCTTGGAACAATGTCTAAGGACAGACTATTTGCTAAATCCTCACTTATATAACTATGAGTATATTCCCTGAGTCAAAGAGAACATTCACACTACGATTTCCAATTATAATTTTAACTTTAGATTTAGTCAACTCTCTTAAAACCGTGGTTGAAGAAGCAATAATAGATGCCAATAGAGAATATGTGCAGCAAACAATTGGGCTTCACTTCCATAAACATAATCATAATTTAACATTTTCCGCAAAAGACATCTCGTGCAGGACAGTAAGACTACAGATAGGTGACTCTTATTTCTATAGAAATGGCACTTCTGATTATACATTTTAATACTTTGTCTGGCAGCCGCAACAGTAAACTCTGTTTTTACATTAGAACTGTTTGGAATATCATCGGTTGCAAGAGAATTTTCATTAGCTGGAACTGATGCTGAGAGAGGTGTATATGGAGTAGAATAGGAACTTGAATTTTGCTGGGCTATGCCTAAAAAGTACGAGCTTGTTCGAATGCTGATTGTAGCTCCAATGTTTTATTCTCTAACGTCGAGCAGTTTTCGGAAATATTTTCAGCATATTTTATTATTTATCTTATAATCATTAGGAACAGTTAAAGAAATGATTATATTAAAGTAAAAAACTTATATTTTAAATGTATTAACCTCGTATTAGTTTGATAAATAGATAGAATAGATAGATAGAAGTTAATCCTGTTATGAATGCATTACGAATGGCATCATCTCTATTTTTATCAGCACTGACAGCTCTAAAGTTGCAGTCAATACTTAATTCTTTTCAGGCCTGCAAAAATTCGTCTAAATTCTCTCCACTTTGCTGTCGTCGAGTGGCTAGTTGATGTCAAGCAACAATTTCATTTTTGGGTTTTGCCTATTATTGTATCAAACTCAATGGCTTCTTCATAAGTTTCACAGCTAGATATGTATTCATTAACAACAGGAGAAATATAGTTAATAAGAGCATCTAATTTGTTAGGGTTATGTGATTCAATGACAGAGAGGAAATTTCTGAAAGTTCGGTACCAGTGATTCCATTCTCTTCCTGAGGTACTTCTATTTGGATTTGCTTCAAACCTTTCTGATTTAAAAGGAATCTGTCCATTTTGATTTCCCTTTGTTTTCTTTCTTATATATATATATATATATATATATATATATATATATATATATATATATATATATATATATATATATATATATATATATATATATATATATATATATATATATATATATATATATATATATATATATATATATATATATATATATATTATCCTTTTAGTGGAATAAATTGAAATGATCAATAAAAGACCACCTTACATTTAAAGGCTTTATTCCACTATATTGCATGTATGGAAAATAAGGAAAAAAAGAACATTAAATCATATAATAACATATTATAAACTAAAACCTATAATTAATCATTACAATAATAATAATAGTAATAATAATAATAATAATAATAATAATAATAATAATAATAATAATAATAATAATGATAATAATAATTAATAGATTGTTTGGAACTCTCAAAATATTTTAAAATTGCTGGCCTTCGTATCTAGAGCAATTTTTGTTTATAAAGACTTAAATGGCTATTTGTTATTATTATTATTATTATTATTATTATTATTATTATTATTATTATTATTATTATTATTATTATTATTATCGGAACTGGACACACTGGAAACAGCTGTGAAAGAAGAAAAGAGAAGAGGAAGAGAAGGGATTGAATGTGATGTAAGATTTCTGAGGAAGTGTTAGAAGAAGAAAGATGGAACAAAAGAATTAACGCCATATATTGTTTAAAAGCAGCTAACTAAAGCTTTTAAATACTTTGAGATTTTTATTAAATCAAAATTTTGAAATTAAATTCAGATTAAATAATAAAATAGAATTAATTTTTAAACGAACTAAAGAGATGAGGAGAAACAAAATTTTGAATCCAGTTCTTTTCAACAATTAAAATAGAGCTCTGTTCCGTGAGCGGTGGCAAAAAAAAAAAAAAAAAAAAAAAAAAAAAAAAAAAAAAAAAAAAAAAAAAAAAAAATTCAGAGTTAGCAAAAGAGATAATTCCGTAATAAATATGAAAAATGTTATTTTTTCTAATTAGAGGTCATCTGGTTTTCAGAATGGTGTCGCGTTATAATTAGTAACTGCGTTGGCATACTCTGATGGCACAAAATTATCGAAATTGTTGTCAGTTCTGCTTTGAACTTTGTTCCAGAGTTCAAGGGTCATTTGATCGTAATGTCTTCTCCAAATGATCAGGTGATAAGTGGCGACGATTCCGTAAATTGCGAAGATGACGATGAAGGCAATAACAATGGATAACATCACAAAGTTTTGGTGTACGGCCTTGTAACTCTCTGTAAATAATATAATATATATATATATATATATATATATATATATATATATATATATATATATATATATATATATATATATATATATATATATATATATATATTATATATATATATATATATATATATATATATATATATATATATTATATATATTATACTTTTCACCATATCCTGAATGATGCAGGGTGGTGTCAATTGCAGAAAGTTTTCAAATTTCTGCAACCGTGCATGGGAAGAGAGAGAGAGAGAGAGAGAGAGAGAGAGAGAGAGAGAGAGAGAGAGAGAGAGAGAGAGAGAGAGAGAGAGAGAGAGAGAGAGAGAGAGAGAGAGAGAGAGAGAGAGAGAGAGAGAGAGAGAGAGAGAGAGAGAGAGAGAGAGAGAGAGAGAGAGAGAGAGAGAGAGAGAGAGAGAGAGAGAGAGAGAGAGAGAGAGAGAGAGAGAGAGAGAGAGAGAGAGAGAGAGAGAGAGAGAGAGAGAGAGAGAGAGAGAGAGACTGGTTCCCAGCCTCTATAACCATACGAAGAACTATTCTTTATTTGTCCTGACTGCGTCGAAATATAGACGAAATATCCTTTATCAACGACAAGTTACCTAGAAGAAGTTTCAATAATTTCCAGTTTCAAACATTTGTTGTCGGAAGTTATCCAAAACAACCTATTTAGAAATTTTTGTTGCTTCACAAATTATTTGTATTTAAAAATTATTTAAAAGACAGCTCGAAAATTTTGCTGCTCCTCTTGAATTTGTTAAAATATTAATTTTGATGTAATTTATATTATTGATTTTAATTTCAAATGTCAAAAAAAAAAAAATATATAAATAAATAAATAAATAAATTAAAAAAAAAAAAAAAATATTTTCATCATTTCCTAAAATTTTTTCCTTTACTTCTAAATAACAATTCACATCGTGCATTCAGTCTCTTGTCTCTTTTCTTCAGAAAAATAAATAATAACATTTCATCAGAAGACCAGTTCTTTATATTTCTTTCCAACCCTTTCTTTGTCTCTTCATTTTTCTTTTTTCCCAGCTGTTTCTAACGCGTCCGACCACGACAACAGTCAGATTATATATATATATATATATATATATATATATATATATATATATATATATATATATATATATATATATATATATATATATATATATATATATATATATATATATATATATATATATATATATATATATATATAGAGAGAGAGAGAGAGAGAGAGAGAGAGAGAGAGAGAGACAGACAGACACACACACACACACACACACACACACACACACACACACACACACACACACACACACACACACACACAGCATGAGAGAGTGAGAGTGAAGTTTTGTAAAATTAAAGTGAACTAACCTTCTTTTGCCGTTTTATTTTCTCTATCTTGAGGAAGAAAAGGATCACTGAAAATGCATGACGAGAAGTGACTTTTAGGGTAAAATCCACACAAAATCTCGTCGTTCAAAAGGACTGAAAATGGAACTGGGTTTCGAATGTGATCTTCCGATACAAGCGTCAGATTTGTTTGAATGAGTTCGTTGGCCTTCAAATAATACCCGTAATCTTGAAGATTCCACTGGTTTTCATCAACTTTAACAACTTTAAAATCTGAAGACTAATACAAATATTTATAGCATTAATTTTAAAATCTGAAGATTAATACAAATATTTATAGCATTATTTAACTTTAAAATCTGAAAACTAAGGCAAATATTTATAGTATTAATCTTAAAATCTGAAGATTAATACAAATATTTATAGCATTATTTAACTTTAAAATCTGAAAACTTATAAAAATATTTATAGTATTAATTAACTTAAATATTTGAAGACTAAAACAGTTATTTATAGTATCATTTAACTTTAAAATCTGAAGACTAATACAAATATTTATAGCATTACTTAACCTTAAAATCTGAAAACTTATAAAAATATTTATAGTATTAATTAACTTAAATATTTGAAGACTAATACAGTTATTTATAGTATCATTTAACTTTAAAATCTGAAGACTAATACAAATATTTTTAGTATTTTTTAACTTTAAAATCTGAAGACTGATTCAAAAATTAATTGTATTATTTAAACTTTACAAGCTGAAGAATAATACAGATATTTAGTCTATTATTTAACAAAAATCTGAAGACTAATACAGATTGAATCTTCGTTGAGAAATATTAAGTAGATTGAATCTGCTTTTATAGAGGTTTAGTATACTGTTTATCCGACCATTTTAATTTTATAAGATATTATATATATATATATATATATATATATATATATATATATATATATATATATATATATATATATATATATATATATATATATATATATATATATATATATATATATATATATATATATAATAATTTGATATATATTTTTTTCAGTTATAGCTATTATTATTACTACTAATGATAATATAATTACTGCTACAAGTACTATTTCTATTACTTCTAAGTTACTAATATTTTCAGTTTATTTACTATCCTTATTCACAAAATTTATAAGGATGACAAATCCTTTATTTAAATAATTTTATAAATTGAATTAAATTTTCTAATAACAAATATATAAATTAAGATATTAAGCAAAGGATAATTAGTTATTAAATGCCATTTTAGGCACCGTGCCATCTTAGAAAAAAAGAACTCTTTTATAGTACGCTGTCTACAAATTTAAAGATACAACTGCATGCATGGCACACTAACATTTTTCTTCTGGAGACCCCGACCCGACCCGTGAGTGGTGTTGAAAAAATAGATAATATCACATTAGATCGCATATTATAGAGCTAGCGTATATGTATACCGAATACTATATAGTAGTACCGATAAATGTGTACCGAATAAAAGAACTTTTATAACAGGAGTCAATGAGGCTTGAATTCTTAAATTTTAAATTTCACATTCCCTGAATTAGTTTGACAGAAATAACGTTAGACCTTGTTAGAGACCTAACATATATATATATATATAATATATATATATATAATATATATATATATATATATATATATATATATATATATATATATATATATATATATATATATATATATATATATTATATATAATTTTCATAACTGCTAATGATGTTATAATTTCAAGGAATCGAACCCAGGTCCAAAAGATGGAAGTCCGTTGTGTTGGATTGGAGTAGTGGTCAACACAACGGACTTCCATCTTTTGGACCCGGGTTTGATTCCTCGAAATTATAACATCGTTAGCAGTTATGAAAATTATAAATAAAGATTCCACGGTTTATTATAGTGGTTATCTTATATATATATATATATATATATATATATATATATATATATATATATATATATATATATATATATATATATATATATATATATATATATATATATATATATAGATATATAAGATAAATCTATCACTAGATAGATTGATAGATTAAAACTACTTCGCAAAAGACAAGAATCCTACTTACTCGTATTTTTAGCAAAAAATCCTGCATTATTAATGTCAAAAACACACCATGATAGATGTTTGGTTGAGAA